>BQNB010000903.1:0-90878 GCA_026074375.1 Tanacetum coccineum | reverse complement strand
AAATATAAATAAATTAAGAGATTTAACCTCGCTTCAAGTGTTTTTTTTTGGTTAAGTCGGCAAAATATAAATTTAAAACTTAAACTATCATAAATAAACACCACACAATGATACATCATTGGGAAGGGTTGTGCATTGCATCATTGGGTCTATGATGCTAGACAACAACTTAGTGTTTCTGATATCATATGTATTGACCCAGTTTCTGCCTAAGTGTAAGGAGGACTTCTTTCTTTTTACCCTTTATCTTAACTTTTCTTTTTAATTCTTCAACCCCTTCAATGCTTACCAAGACTTTATCACTTACACCTTATTGGGTTTGTTCTAGTGTTAGCTCTGTCTTAGTCCACATTATTCCTTTTTCTTACTTTACTCCTTTTTTCATCATACCTAAGGACTTTTATTCTATCTAATGGAATATCCCTGGGTAGATCCCTTCGGTTCTGGCTGGATCATGGGAACGAATACCTAATCTTAACCACCTTATAACTCCAATTAATTACAAACATGGTCGGTCTTTTGGTATTGTTCTCAGCCTTAAAACCATTTGAAATGCTCCCCCTCAACACGTGCATCGATATTCGAAAATGTTTAGCACATGAAGGGTGAAGCTTGCACTTGAGTCCTTAAAATCACATCTTTAGCCATATATTTTAATCACATTTTCTCCCTTTATCAAAAATGTCAAATCTCTTGATATTTTGGATATCAATTGATTTAAATATAAATGCTTTCAGGGAAAAAATGTTCCAATTATTAACAAGCCGTATTAGGAACATTATAATGCTCCCCCTCAATTTATGAGGGTATTATATATATAGTGTTGAGTACGTTAATTTGAAAGTTTTGAATTTATTGAAAAATTCTAAAAAATTCGTACTCAACACTATTTATATTGCCTACTATTATAAATCTATACTACATATTCACATTATTCACAAGATAAGATTTTGAGACTGGACCTGACGATTAAACGATACGCGTCATCAGTTTGTAGTCCATCTCGAGTTCCCAAGCACCAACCAATCTTTCAAGATTCCGAATGATCATTCTTTCACGCATCTGCTTATCAATCAACTCGACCATAAGTTCTGACCTCTTTTTTTCAGTAGCCGTCCACTTTCTCTTTGGCATCTCTTTATTGTATTCCAAACGAAAATCTCGTACTCTATGATGAAGCTCATCCCGAACTTTCTTGAGCGTCCCGTCCGAGAACTTGTATAGCTCATCAGCCCGCATCACTCTTTTCTGTTTGGTCAGATCTTCATAGATTACCCCTGGTGGTTTGTGAGATGGAGTGTAGAGTTCTTTGACTTCTATTTATGGAAAGGTCTGTTGAGGTGGAGTGATGTTGAGTTTCTTCTGGTAACTCTCTACTCCAAGCTGTAAATCCTCGACACGTTTCTTGATGACGAGACTTCTTGTGAACATACGAAGAGCCACAATAAAGTCAACAATATCGCTGTCGGTGAGGTGGAATAGCTTGTGTTGAATAGCAAGAAACAACATGTCTTCAATCTCATTCAGGTGTAGATCCACGAAGTCATCTTCTTTAAACTTGTAGAACTGACGGTCAGCTCTTTTCACCATAATCTCTTCCAGATGACCATATCCGTAAAGTTTCTTGACACTAACACTCTTCAGAATTTTCTTAGTAGAGTACACATTATGCTTTGAGAACTTGTTCAGCTGAGATCTGTGCCATAGCTTACGCCCTTCACCCTAATGTTTGATCCCTTTCAACTCATCCTTGTCATACCCCACATTGATAGGACTCTAAAGCGTAGGAACCATGTCTTTAATCCCTTCAATCTTATGCCGAGCTGCTTTAGTCTTTGTGATCAACATAGTATACGTACTTTCTAGATCAGAAGATTTTAGATACTCTCGTTCATTGTTGAATAAGTGATCAGCAGCAACGGTTAGATGATCTGGGTAACCTTGCAGAGGAAGAGGTTTAGACAGGTCAAAGGGGTAACGATCTCCTTCAGGGTTATTCCAATCTAGCTTGTCTGTTAATGCATTGAAACACTCTTGGAAGTGGTACTCTAATTCGATGCTGCTAGGACACGTGCCTTTTAACAGATTATAGGCAGGCCCTAACAAGATATCTTGAGTAAGATTATCAATTTTGAGTCGATTCAACACATACTTGGAGAAGTCAATCAGAGTGGCTATTAGGTCGTTGAATATGAGAGGATCCTTTGTAGCAGAGACCATTTGATTGAACCAAGGTTGTTTGGGTTGATCAAGTACAACCTAACACTTGTTCCATTCCGGATCAGGAGTAGGAGGCCTTGGAGGTTGCGTAAACCATTCTGGATTCAGAGTCTTAGCTATTTTGGGTTCAGAACTATCTTGTGGTTGATCATCATCATGAACCACATCTACACCCGTATCATCCATAACCACCTCAGCAGTAGGTTCTTCAACCGGTTCTTTTGAAGAAGCAGACTTACCAGTTTTTGAGCCTTTAGATAGAGCTTTACCTTTAGGGGTCTCTTTGGTGATGGGTGGCTTCTTTGAAGACTCTAACTCCTTGGTTCTTTTCCTCTTTTTCATCTTACCCTGGTTTGGTCCAGCTGGAGGGTCTTCATCATCATCGTCTTCATCATCATCATGCTTTCTCTTATGGTCTTTGACTGTATCAGCAACTTCCTTATCCATATCATTTTCATCTACTATCAAAGCTTTCATGAGAGCATGGTATAATCTATGATTAGCAAGATTTCTGTTGAAGGACTTATTTGCATGCATGGTCTGGTAGAGAGTGCTTTTCAGATCAAACTCTTTAAGAGCTGCCTTGTTTATAGACTTGATAGTGAACTTCGACATCTTCTGCTCCTCATCTTGTTCCCTTTTAATCTTAAGAATCTCTGAAGGACTTTTCTCAGATTCTTATTCTAGATCCACTGTTGGTGTCTGATTCTTGGGTAACTCGGGAATTTGCCGCAGAGAATATTTCTGAATAAGATCTGTTGTGTGTTTCTTCAGTTCTTTTTTAAAGACATCCCTAACTTTGGATCCAAGATAATTATCTACAATAGATGGAACTTGTGTCTTGAGAGCAGCAAGAGTTTCAGTAGAGAGATCTATTTTTTTTAAGTTCAGACACATCTTTTTCCAATTTCGCAACTCTTAGCTGAACAGCAGAGAGTGCACCGGATTCAGAAACAGCAGTGGTGATGGTTGGAGCATCGGTTATGATTGGTGGTGTAGGAATTAGTGTTGTTATTTGTTGAATTACAGGTTGTGTGATGGAGACAGATGGAGGAGGTAGAGTTGTTACAGTAGCTATTGAAGGAGATTCTTGTACTGGTGTGAGAACTGAAGGCTCAGAAATCACAGACATTGGTACTCTAAGCATGGATGTAGACTAGTTATGTGGAACTTCAGACTGGATCTTGACTTCAAATAATGAGTTGATCTCAGCATCTGTAGCATCCTTAACAGTACTAACTAAAGAAGAATTAGAAGAAAGTTTAAGAAATTGATCACCGAAACTTGAAGATACAGATAAGCTAGAGCTTGTTAGAGGGAGTTCGGTCTTCTTGGCATCATCCTTTACTACTGAAGTCTTTTCCGCATCTGCCTTTGCTGCATCAGTAACCTCTTCATCACCTTTATCAGAATCTTCATCTTTAGCATTTAACATCTCTTCATCCTCATATTTACGCACACGAATCTTATACTTATAGATTTCATCTTCATCAGATTCAGTTTCATCATCTTCATCATCAGTATCTTTAGTATCACTGATATGACCATCGCCTTCGTCATCAGCATCATCATCTTTATTATCCTTCTCTTCATCACTAAGTTGGTCTTTTTTCGAGTATTTACTTTCTTGTTCTGATCCCCACTCAAGAATAACATTTTCTTCAGTTATATATATTTCCTCATCGGGAACCCCTAGTTTAGTACTAGTTCCTTCATTTGAGGTAGCAAAGACGACTGTGGACTCATCGGGAACCCCTGGTATCGTACCAGTTCCTTTATTTGAGCCTCTAGTACCTGGCTGTGTCTTGCTTGTCTTTTTTACTTTCTTTGAGAGCTTGCATAGTATCAACACCTTCTTGTTCTTCTGGAGTAAGAGATGGAACACCCTTGAGCTTTTTGGGAGGATCAGAAGTTACTTTGCTTGATTTTCTTCTTCTAGTAGGCTCGGGGACAGATTCAGTCACAATCCTTGCATGAGTAGCATGGATTTGCCTTGCTGATCTGCTTCTTCAGCTTCAGTTTTGCTGATTGACTTACCTAACTCCAAAGCAGTGTTAGGATCATCAGAAATAATGTTGTCATCAGCAGACAATGTAACTTTCTTATTGACTCTTCTTTTACTAGAAGTTTTCTTTCTGGCCGGCTCTGAGCAGACTCTTCAGACATAATGACATCTGTCACATGAGTATCTACAGTCTTCTTCCCTTGTGACCCTTTGCCTCTTCTCTTCTTGGGAGGAATTTAACCAGTGGAGTATTTGATGAACATCTAGGATTCAAATTATTTGATTGCTTCTGTCAGCATAGTCTCAGGATGGGAAGTCTATATTCTTGATAATCTTCACCTATTCTGACAACCTTTAATCTACATATAATACCATCATCTTTGATTGTATGATAGTGTTGATACTTGAGGTATGAGAGAGACTTGTGTTGCTTGAGGAAGCGATTGATGACGATTTTGGTGAATCGGAGGAATGGCATGTTTTTACGTCTTGATCTCTTCTCCTTTATGTGATCAATCTGGAGAGCAAGATCTTCTCAAATCAACTCAGGATAATCGACATTCTCTCCATAAAACATGCCCCATAGTATATCAATTCTGGACTTTCTATGTTTGTCATTGCTTGTTGTCTTTCTAGAGAGACACTTATTGATTATTGCTGCCAGAGTTCTCCATGGCTGATGCATGTGATCCACAAACATGTTGGTGTGCTTGTACAGTGGACGTTTGTATCCGAGCTTAATGAGAAAAGCAAGGGTATTATAATCATCTGGTACATCAGTGAAGTTTACACCTTCCACTGTTGGACATATATCAAGTATCGTCCTAAAGACATCAGCATTAACCACACACTTCTTGTTGGCTAAGAGGAATTCATAAGAATCCATACCTTGAACCTTCTTGATAGAGTACCAGAACTGTTGCATAAAGATTTTTGGGATATCTGCAGAGATTGTGAAAGCCTTGAAGCATGTGGAGTTTTTGATAAGATCAATGACCACTTGAAATGTCTCTTCCTTTTGTGGATGTGGTTTCCAGTTTGACATTGGTAGAGCTAATCTTAACTCTCTCAGTGAATGAAACCCATTTTTCATCACGAGTAGCAACTTGTTGTGTTTATTGAGGATTCATGATTCTGCTTAAGAATTAACCAATACAGTTTATATGTACATCAGATATATTTTACTGATTCACTTGGTTATCCTTTGATGATATGATAGATATATGATTAGGTTTCATGCAAACGTGACAGAATTACTACACCCTAAGAATAAGTCAACTATGGTCAATAGTCAAAGTCAACTGAAAAAGTCAACAAGACAAATCCAATGGAGCTTAGGACACACATTCAATCAGAGAGCATATAAAACAAGTACACATAAGGCAAGATATGAAATATGAAAAATTACACAAGTAATACACAAATTTTTTTAAAATTTAGGTAGAGTTTCTTTTTGTAATTATGTCATGTTTCGCTTAAAATATGTCCTGTCATGTTTTGCTTAACATGTCTTACATCTTTCGCTTGAACAAGTGAAAACATGTTTCACTCAGAACAAAGCAAACATGTTTCGCTCAGAATAAGTGGAACACGTTTCACTTGAAAACATGTTTCGCTTAATTCAAGCCAAACATGTTTCGCTTCATTCAAGCCAAACATGTTTCGCTTCTATCAAACAATACCTAACTCAGGTTTTAGGCTTGAATTAAAAACCTATAAGCACATCTAGCAATCATCACAAATACAATAATAGCATCACAGAAACATTTTCCACAAAGATACAACAACATTTTAGGCTTGATAACAAGAATTCGAGCACACATTGGAGAGAAACACATGGCAAACGTGACAATGACCATTTATAGGATATATAATAAGCACAAACGCTCTATATCAGTTTGCAAACACATTTCACACCCTATGAGCAAACTTATTGCCATTCTTTTTATACTAACGCCCTAAATTCACACTTTTCCAAGTAAAAGAGCACTTAGGAAGCACAAGCATGTTTGAATAGCACAAGAATGTTCAGACAACACAACTTGACACAAACCCACAACTATTCCACCATTAAACACATGTTTCGCTTTATTCATATCACAAAAATTAATAAATCTCACTCATGGTTAAGATATATTTAAAACTGTTTCTAACGCAGCTTAGTCGCACCATTATGAACAAAACCCCTCAATAAATTAAACAAAAACTCAACTTTTTTACTTATGAACCCTAATTTGTTTTATAACTAATTATTGGTGCAAAAAGGAGTTATGATCTAATTCTTTTTACCAAAGTCATGTTAAAGAGTTAATGAACAAGTATTAGTGTACCTTTAGCCTTGAAAACAAGTTTTGATTTTCTACTTTGATTCGAGCGAAATGTGACGAGAGAGTTTTGGGAGTGTTTGGTTTTGTAAGTTTGAAAAAGTGTGAGCGAAATGTGATGTGAAGAGAAACATAACCGGCCCAAGTTTGAAAATGACAGAAATGGTCCCTTTTGTTTTATATCCTTTTTAATTTTTCATTTTAAACTTAGTTTTAGGTTTAACCACTTTATAGAAGTGACAATTTTAGCCCCTTGAGTTTATAACTAGAATTCTAAGACCTATATTTTGCCATTTAGCCCCTTAAAGGTTAAATTCAATAACATTTTAAGACCAATTGATTTACAAATACATTAACTCCCCTTTAATTTATAATCCGTTATTGATAAACACTTTTTTTTCATTTATTCCGAGATGACATTTTGAAAGATCCTTTTTGAAAGAATTTGACTATTTCTCTCTCTCAAATAATGTCTCGTTTTCTATTAAAGAGCTGTAGACATTGTTTGAGCGATAGAAAATTCTTTGAAAATCTCTTCAGATGTGAAATTGATATGTTTAATTATTTTTTAAAAAAACAACACCATTAAAAACAAGATTTCTCTCGTTTTACATAAATAAATGCACTGACACGTACACTTATTTGATATAGGAAGCACGGGTTGTGTTGTAAAGTAAACACAAGTCTTTGAATAAATATGAATTCATTCCCGAGAAAAATTCATTTCCCGTTGTGAGGTCAAGTTTTCTTTTTGAAAAGTTTATGTAAAATGAAAAATCTTTTTAGGTTTTTCTGATATTCTTATATACATATGATACATAGGATATGTGAGGAGAGTACCACCATTACTCTTCCTCTTTGTCTGCCAGCTTTTTCAGAGTCTCCAGAGACATGCTTTGCATTCTAATCTTTTTGATGAGAAATTCCAGTCGTTCTCATGCTAAAGGCTTGGTGAAGATGTCTTCCAGTTGATACTCTGTTTTGACAAAATACAGCTCAACCACCCTATTCTCCACTTGCTCGTTGATAAAGTGATGTCTGATGTCTATATGCTTGGATCAGAAGTGTTGGAAATTGTTGCAACATAAAGCAATGGCACTTTTATTATCGTAGTACAGAGGTATCTTGTTGAACACAAGACCATAGTCAGTCAATTGTGATCACATCCAAAGTATTTGAGCACAACATCTTGACAAGGCAATGTATTCAGCTTTTGTACTGGATATGGCAGTGTTCTTCTGTTTCTTTGATGACCAGCTCACCAATCTATCACCTAACAGCTGCATACTTCCAGACATACTTTTTCTGGTATCTTGGCAACCCGCATGGTCAGCATCTGCAAAAGCTGTTAGAGCAATGGAAGAATCCTTCGAATACCATAAAACCATATTAATGGTTCCTCGTAGGTATTGAAAGATTCGCTTAACCACATGTAGGTGCTTTTCGGTAGGCTTTTCCTGATACCGGGCACACATGCACACATCAAATACAAGGTCTGTGTAGGATCGATATTCCTAAATGAAACACTGATATACTATCAACTATGCGGAATCTAGTTGGCAGTACTTAAGAAGAACACACAATAGTTTCTCAAACGATTTCTTTTATAAACCTTTTGAATCTGCCTAAATTGCAGATCCCTAATACAATACTAATAAATCTTAACTCGTGTTTTTCTATGTTTGTTCTGGATTTATCATTGCACTCTTTTTGACATTTTGTGGAAGTACTGCTTGGGATCCAATAGTACTTCCTTTCTTTACCCAGATAGATTTAACAATTTTCTTGGGTCTTTGTGGTCTATGAGGAGTCCTTGTGGTAGAAGACATTGATGATGGTGAGTAACTTAAGATTCTAGGTCTTCTATTATCCATCCTTGGATAATAACTTCCATCAGTACTTCGTGAAAAATTACATGCTTGAGGTACTTTTATAGATCTAGCAGTACCTTGATAAGTCACGATTAGCAGTACTTTTTTGAAGGTACTGTTTGTGTTTAATGTTGTGTCTAATGCATACTATCAACCCATCCCTTGTAAGTACGGCTGATGGAATAAGAGGATCTCCTTTGGTGAGGTACTTATTTGTCTTACCCAAGAGTTTCTATGAGAAATTACTATGGTTCACTCTTTGGATGTTGTTCCAAACTGTCTTGTTTCCCTTGAACCATGTGTTCCCGAGACGGCACTATAAAGTTTCTTGGTGTGGGGTTTGAAGGTTCTATCATGTAGATTACTAGTCTTAATAAGGTGATTGCAGGCCTTGTAAACCTCCAAAACATAATTTACCCCCTTTTGTTCCCCAGTCCCTTTTATCCTAGATTCTTGACCAACACTGTTTTGACTGTTTGGTGACCTGTTTTCAAAAGATGTTTCACTATTCTCTGAGTTTAAAAGCAGTTTCTTTTTGACTTTCTGAACATCAGTCTCTTCATCATTACTATCAACCCAATCTTACAATATGACTTATTTCTATCAATTGCTGATTGACAAGATTTTGTTTTCTCTTGATTAACAACTTTATTTCCTAATGCTAGTTTCATCTATCCCTGTAAAGGAGACATTGTGCCCTAGGTGGAATAATGTACCTATAGGTGTCTGAGGTAAGGTCCTGCTATTGTAGCCTTTTCTCTTTGAAATTTTCGTAAGTAGAATCAGTCAAGTTTCATCCCCAGATGAAATTGTCACTTTCCATACTACTAGACTCAATCCCAAACCCTATACATGACTTATCAGACACATATCTTTGTTTGTTTAGGACTTCGTTTTGAAGTACTGAAGCATTTGACCATTTTTCAAGTTTTACTTTGAAATCATCTCGTTCTTTTAAGGCTTGATCTAATTCCTTTTGTTTTTCTTCTAGTTTCAAATCTCTTATCTTTAAGTCATATTCCATTTGTTCATACTTATCACCCCATGCATATTCATTCTTTTCATGTGTTTTAAGCATGACCTCTAATGACTCTAAGCTCATTTGATATCCTAGAATTTCAGTCCTAGCTCTTTGAAAATTATCTCTTTCAGTTTGATAGCTTTCAAGCAACTTTTTATAAGATTTACTACATTTGGAACAGTAAGGTACCTCTGAGTTTGTAGCCATCAAAGCTAGAGATACTGGTGCATCATCAGCTTTGTTGCTCCAGTCAAAATCATCAAGTCCATCTTGTCCAAAGTGCATGTGCTCTGCATCAAACTCTATGCTCCAATCATCTTGTTCAACTCCAGTCAGTGCCATCATAGCATATGTCACTGGTTCAGCATCAAATTCCTTGGTCCAATCAATATCTTCATTGTTGTCTGTTGCCACCAAGGCTTTTGAGTTTGAATCTTCAATAGCCACAGTCTTCTTTTCCTGACGACCATTTGCTCTGTTTTCTTGATACTTAGCAAACCGACACTCTCTAGCAAAATGACCCAACTTTTGACAATTAAAACATTCAATCTTTGATTTGTCAAAAGTGATCCCATTCTTTGGCTTGAGATCAATTGGTCTTCCTGTCTTCCTCATAAACTTCCTTATCCTTGCAGTTATCATAGCCACTTGCCATCGAATGTCAATTTCTTCCATAGCATCTTCATCAATTTGCAGCAGGTCTTCATCATCATGAGTTGTGGGCATAGATGCTTGTTGAGCAAAGAAGGAACATATGATTTCATCTGAGTGAGAAACACAGTTGGGAGCAGTTGGCACCTTGCTCGAGATAGCTTGAGTATATCCTTTTGGGATATGTGCTGGTTCAGCAGTACTTTGTTTCAAAGTACTGCCCTTGACTTCTGTGGACAGAAAAGCAATGTTTTGAGAGTTTGAATTTGAGACACCCTTCAATTCATGCTCATACACCTTTAAGTTGTTGTAGAGATCATCAAAGTCTAACTCGTCTAATCCAGGTTGTCCCCGAATCATGGTAGCCACTACATGCCACACAGATGGAAGGCTTCTTAGAAACTTCAAATTTGCATCTTCAATGGACACCGTAGCATCATGTAATTCAAGCATGCTAAGAATATGCTGAAACCTTTCATATGCTGAATCTAGTTCTTCCCTAGATCCAATAGTAAATGTCTCAAATTGTTGTTTCAACAGATTCTTTTGCATCTTCTTTGATGCTTCGTTTCCTCCAAATCTTGCTTTTATGGCTTTCCATAGAGATCTTGCATCTACAGCATCATGAAAACTGAGAAGATGTCTATCAGGTATGGCAGAAAGCAGTATATTAAGGGCTTTCTCATTGTTTCTTCTTGCGTTTGCAGCAAGTGAAGTCTTTGGAGCAGATACTGAAGGAGATGCAGGATCAGTTGTGGTTTGGTTTCCATTAGTGATTATGTCCCATAGTATGTGATCAGTGATAGCAATATACTGTCGCATTCATGCCATAGGTCATATTCACCTTCTTGATTATAGGATTCTAAGTGCAGGTAACGGATAGGTGGGCGGGAAGTGAGGTTCTGTTTCAGACATGTTTGGAGAGATTTGTCGGTGGAAGACCATACGGGGGTGACTTTCGGCTACTACAAAGGACCATATGATTTATCATATGTTGAAGGATCGATATTCCTTAATGAAACACTGATATACTGTCAACTATGCGGAATCTAGTTGGCAGTACTTATGAAGAACACACAATAGTTTCTCAAACGATTTCTTTTATAAACCTTTTGAATCTGCCTAACTTGCAGATCCCCTAATACAATACTAATAATTCTTAACTTCGTGTTTTTCTATATATGTTCTATGTTCTAATATCTTCCTAGAGATCCTTTTATAAACATAAGGATAACCTCTAGTAGATGTACAGTCCTTGTATATCATAAACACTAATTGATACTTATCACTAATAACTGTTACAAGATAAATGCTAAAACAACCGTTTAAACTTTATAGTTCCTATATCCCCGGCAGTACTTCGATCTTTGACTGGCAGTACTTTGACTTTCTACTTAGCAGTACTTTGATCTTTCATTTAGCAGTACTTTGACCTTTTGACTTGTATTTCCCAACATATGTTGTTCTCATCTTAAAAGGTCAATCCTCGTAAATAATTTTATCTTGTGAATATATCAATAACTAGTGTAGAATTTTTTGGTGAAAAATAAGTTGTGCTCGAGTATAAATTTTTTCAAGAATTTCTTAGTAAATTTAAAATCTTTCAAATAATTGTACTCGGCACCATCTTATAAACCCTCAAAAGTTGAGTTTTTTTATATTTTTTTTTTTTTTTTTTTTTTTTTTTTTTTGTTTTTTTTTTTTATTTTTTTTTTTTTTTTTTTTTTTTTTTTTTTTATTTTTTTTTTTTTTTTTTTTTTTTTTTATTTTTTTTTTTTTTTTTTTTTTATCTTTTTTTTATTTTTCCCTTAATGAAACACAGATATACTTCCCTATCGGAATCTAGTTTGCAGACTTAAGAAGAACACACAATATTTCTCAAAAAACGATTTCTTTTATAAATCTTTTGAAGCTGCCTAACCCTTGCAGATCCCTAAAACAATACTAATAATCCTTACCTCGTGGTTTCTATGTCTTTTTCTATCTTCCTAGAGATCCTTTTAAAACATTAGAAGAACCTCTAGTAGATGTACAGTCCTCTTGTATATCATAAACACTAATTGATACTTATCACTAACATAACTTGTTACACAGATAAATGCTAAAACAACCGTTTTAAAAAACTTTATAGTTCCTATATACTCGCAGTACTTCGATCTTTGACCAGGCCACTTTTACGTTCTATTTAGCAGTACTTTGATCTTTCATATAGCAGTACTTTGACCTTTTGACTTGTATTTCCCAACAATAAATAATTTATGTTATTTACCACTGGGTTTTTAACAGAGTGGTGTCTTCTCCCAATCATCCTACTTCTGATATTGAGGATGCTTTTTCCTCTAACTTTCTGGACTACACTCCAACTTCACCAGACTATTTTCTTCTCACACCTCATCCGGGAAACAACTCCTCAGACTTTTCAATAATCTAAGAATGATGAATCCCCTACTCCCTTATTCTCCCTTTCTATAATAATCCATATCTGAAGGACGTGCACGCATTTTATGCTAATGAACCACCTATCCCACCACCAGATCTTATTTCTCCACTAGCTATTTTGACTCCATCTCTGGTATTACCACCATCACTACTATTTAATCCTCGATATTTCTTTGTTCCTGAAGAATAACCATCTAAGAAGCAAATCCAACCCCCATCTTCTTCCTCAACTACATTACTAATTTTAATCTTCGGAAAAGCAAAGCCGTGTCCTATACCTTATATAGCCCATCTATCTCAACTTATACTCCCACCTCCAGCCTCAATATACGAATTAGGATCACAAAGTTCTATCAAGAGCATGTAACTCCACACAGAAACAAATTTAAAGATTTTCGAATTACTTAGAGAACTCTCTTTTCACTAAAATTGAAGAAAATAAGAAGAAAAGACTTATATAATGATTGCGATAATCATAACAAGAGATTTTGATGAAGTAAAAACCAAACTTAAGAAGCCCTCGCACACAGAATACATAAACTACAAAGAATCATAATGGACCAGAGAGACAAGATTGCTTTTGATCACTTTAGGATTTCTGATTTAGAAATGACCCTTGAGAATATCCAAGATCGCCATCAATTATATATGAAGAATCTTATGGGACACACTTCCTGAACTCCAAGACTATTAGATCTAAACCTTATCATTACCACCTTTTATCTAAGGACACGTAGTATAAGTATCAACACTTGCAAGATTTTGGGATATGTAAGATATGTAAGATAAGTTATCTATAAATAAAATTGTAATTCCCTTATACCTTACCATTTCAACATCATATATGTCATTTCTCGTTATTTCCGTCTTCGTCATCAAGAACAACATCATCAATTAGGTCAACTACACCACCACCAGATTATCCCTTCGATGAGTCTATCTTTGCAGAGTTAGATAACTTCTTATTATGAATCATGCCACAACCACTAGGAAGTGAACCAGTCCCCAAGGAATCTAATAAGTCAAATACTTGTTTGAATGTTCATCTCTGAAAATCTTAAATTCCAAAATTTTCCATTATATCCTGTAATGTAATACCAAAGGATGTGTATTACTTCGTTAGAACTTGTATCAAAATAAGAATCCATACAATATGTCAAATAATTTCAATACCACTATCTATGAAAAGTTTGACAATGACTTATGATATCATACTTATTCCGTGTTGTCTTATGTTGATCGATGCCTCCCAAAAGGACATCAACATCAGAAGCATCAGCCATGACTCATGCTGCCATCAGGAAACTAGTTGTTGACAGTGTTGCTACAACTCTGGAAGCACAAGTTGCAATGATGGCAAGTACTAACAATCCCAATAGGAACTCTGGACCAATAAGAACTCCTGTAGAAAGAAAATGCACTTATGAGAAGTTTATGAGTTGCCAACCTTTCTACTTAAATGGTACGGAAGGAGCTGTTGGTCTCATTCGCTGGTTTGAACAGACTGAAATGATATTTTCTCGTAGCAATTATGCCGAGAAGAACAAAGTAAAAATCGCTATTAGTACACTAACTAAGGAAGCTTTATTCTGGTAGAATTCATTTGCCCAGCCTATTGGAATAGAAGAAGCCTATAAGATCACCTGGTCTGAATTTAAAAGACTATTAATAAAGAAATATTGTCCCCAAACTGAGATTAAGAAAATAGAAGAAGCCATTACCATGACCCAGAAGTTAATAGAGCATGTAATAAAACACAATTATGTACAAGAAACCAATAACCATAAACGAAAGCTTGAGGATAGAAGGAACACCACCAACGGCAACAACAATAACTACCGTAACAACAACCGTAACAATGATCACCACCAACAGCAGAATAGGAAGCAAGAAACCTTCAGGCCTTATATTGCCAACAAAAGGTATACTGGAAACCATCCCTTGTGTAAAAGATGCACTACACATAGGATCTTACACTGTCAGGTGTCAGACTTGCAACAAGGTAGGTCATCTGACCAGGAACTGCAGAAATAAAAGACCCTTGGACTACTAGATTAGATTCTAGTTATAGATTTTGTTAGAACTTAACCACGGGATGTGTGGTATAAATAAAAACACTTGTCAAATCTTGACTATGTAAAGTATAAAGGCAAGTTGTTCATGATATAATACAATTCCTTTATACCTCATTATTTCATAGTATCGTTATCCAGGGTTGCCCCTTGATTTTGTAAAACCAACCTTTCAAAAATAATCTTATGCCAATTAAACTTGGTAATTTCAACGTCATCGTTTGTATGAATTGGTTATACAAGTATCATGCCAAAATTATCTGCGACAAGAAAGTCATCCACATCCCAATCGATGGTGAAACTTTAATCATTGAGGTGACTGAAGTAAAACCCGACTAAATCTTATATCCTGTATTAAAACCGAAAAGTATATATCCAAGAGATCGGTCTTTCTTCTTATCTATCAGAATGTGTATCAATTACCGAGAGTTAAATAAACTTACTATAAAGAATCGTTACCCATTACCCAGGATCGATGACTTATTCGACCAACTTCAAGGTTCGATTGTCTACTCAAAAATCGACTCAAGATCAGGCTATCATCAACTGAGAGTAAGGGATGAAGATATTCCTAAGACTGATTTTAGAACAAGATACGGACACTATGAATTTCTAGTTATGCCATTTGGTTTAACGAACGCGCCTACTATATTCATGGATCTCATGAATCAGGTGTGTAAACCATACTTGAACAAATTCATAATAGTGTTCATCGATGATATTCTTATCTACTCTTGTAACAAAGAAGAACAAGAAGAACATCTGAGAATAATTTCGGAATTACTTAGAAAGGAGGAATTATAAGCCAAATTCTCCAAATATGATTTCTGGATCAGTATCGTGCAATTTAATATCTCATTATTCTACTCGTGATTTTGGAAAATCATACCACCAAGGAAACATCTTCTACTTAACACCGTTTTGATATCATGTTTTATGCTTAAGTAGGATGATTTACAATCATCTTATTGAAATTAATTAGAACGCTTATTCATTTGAATAAGGAAATTATGAACCGCCGAACTATAAATTTATAAATTCCCAGTTACAAGGATTGGGATGCCTCTGTTTATAAATGATAAATTATAAATGAGTGGGCTTAAGTATGGCATTCATACAAACAATTTTCTTTTAATCCGTTTGTACAAATAATTCTTTTTCTTCATTTAATCATTATCATTATTACTTTCATACAATTGAGTCTCTAGTCGTAATTTGCTCGTTCAAAAATTTCCAGATTTATACCCGACATGATTGATGCACAAGCGACCCTCTTACAATTCATAATTTGTTTGAATCATTCCTTGACATGACTCTGGCATCCAACTAAATCTTGGGACGAGATTTCTGTAAGGATGGGGGACTATAACAACCCGAAATTTTCATCAATATAATATCTACCTATTTTATTATGATCACCTTTGTACGGGGAATTTTTTTGCTTTATTACATTCTATTATGTAACATTGTTTACATAGCAAACTAAACGAGCTCACGCAACCTACCTATGCCATCTATATCTATGTCTAAATCATGTAAACATCCTAATATGTCAAGTTTATGCCCTAATATCATTTTTACCAAAAACGTTATCCATTTAACGACATTATATCAAAACAGGCTTTAAACGTTAAACGTTTGTATCAAAACCCAAAACCCTAATTTCACTTTAACCTTAAAACTAAACCCTAAAACCTAAAACTAATCCCTAAACACTAATCCTAAATACTAAACCATAATTATAACACTAATCCTAAATCTTAATCTATCTTAAACCCTAGCCCTAACTCAAATTTAAACCCTAAAAACCCTAAATGAGCCCTAATCTAACCCGATACACATTTCCCTCCATTTCTACCCATTTTAAACCCAACCAAGAACCCTAACACCTCTATGACTAAACTACTATATATCATAGTAGCTTACAAGTACCTTAAACTCAATACTTGGTTACCAAGGAGGCCTTGTCACCTCCTTGTCTTCCTTTTTCTAGCCAAACCACACAAACACCCCAAAAACACTTCCACCTTGCAATGCTACACTTCTAGCTTTTCCTACTCATCATTCTTGCTTCTATGATTCAGCTAAGGTAGCCTTGACACTAATCAAATGAGTAAACATGGGCACTAAGGATCCTTGAAGGCTATAAATAGCCGAACACCCCTTTCATTTCATTTCATCCCACACATCTCATCTCATACCCTCAAATGGAATTCTAGCCTTCCATAGCAGCAATAGAAGATCAAGAGAAGTCCCTAAGCTTAGAATAGAAGCCAAGAATCAAGAAAAACGAAGCCTTGAAGTCGTTACTAGGCGTACGAACCCGAAAACCCCATTTCGACCCATTTTAGCTCAAGTAAGCCTAAGATCTTGTTCCATAAGCTTATATTCTGTACAATAATGTTCATAATACTCTTAAGATCATGTATGAACTCTTTTTTGAAGCTTTGAATCCTCAAACCTATGTGTTTTTTATAAAAACCCTAAAAATGACCCGTTTTGATTTTCTAGCTAACGAATCCTTTTTCTAAACTTTTGTTACGTTAGAACATCTTATTTTAGCTTATTCTAATAAGCTATAACCTGCAAATATCATTTGGAACCTTAAAATAAGCTTGCATGGCTTTTTGGACTTGTTTTGCAAAAGTATTCCATGCAAGGGGTATATATCGTAACTTTCTGAAATTTATAACTAAAGGGGCTGAAAATGTCATTATTTCAAAGTTATAACTATAAGGACCTATTTTTCCAAGTTTCAAAGTTAAAGGTTTAATATATATATACTTTTTATATAAAGGACTAAACTTGTAAAAGTTTATAAACCAAGGGTATATATTGCCAATTTTGCAAACTTATAAAATATTATATTTTTATATTAATTATAAAAATATATATATAAATTATTCTAGCTTTTGAAGAAACTTAAAACTATAATGTATCACATTACTAGGGAGCTTCATGTAAGGGGTTTCATTTGGGTATACGTTTTGACGAGTTTGCTGGATTTACGATTTAAAGTGTCCTGGCTCCTCAAACGTTTACTACATGACCTCTGAATTATGATGGCCCGAACAGTGATACGATATTTCCATAATAAATCCAATCAAAATGATATTTCATTATGACATAAAACATATCCAATCAAACTAAGACTTGACATATTACCCAGGTTGTGTGACGAAGCCGTTACTTTCATTTCATATACTTTTGCCATCAATCAGATTTCCCTGTACTGTTAAGGTGAGTTCATAGCCTCGCATTCAATCTTTTAAATGTTTTATAAACCCGCGAGGGGGATACATGCTATAAACCATGAATGCAAGTATTTTCTGTATGCTATCCTGATTCATTATTGCCTCAGTACCTACTTTTACCATTAAGACCCCATTATCATGAACCATTAATTACTCTATGGAGTGAGCGTGAATGTTGTAGATAGATCTATTTAGGACTGGACTCCCCGTTAGTGTACCTATACTTTCGATAACCAATAGCACTTCATTAGAAATAAATGCGGGTATTTGGCAAAGGCACCCGTTGGGGCTATAACTTATGATTATTGAATATCCTAAGGCTTCGATGTCATGAGTTTATGACAATAATACTGTATTTCATATGGGTGTATAACAACGTAACCCACTACTGAACTTGTACTCAAACTGTTTATCTAAAACCTATGAATTTCACTCAACCTTTGTGTTGACTTTTTAGCATGTTTATCTCAGGAAATTGAGCAACTGAAGGCACGGAGTGGCACGGAATTGAAGATGGCAAAATAGTTATCATTCAAACTTTATGTTTCTAGATTTTGGGACCTCCTTTTGTAAAACTCAGATATATTATTGAATGATAACTAAATTTTTCCAAAATGTCTCTTTTGAGTCGTTTTCTATGATTATGATTGTTGTACTATGAAGTAATACCCTAGATTAGCTTCCGCTGCTATATTTTTCAAAATGGGGAGGTTACATTTAAGGAGTTAAATGACCCTGAAATAGTGTATAAAATGACACCTATCAACAAAATCTATGAATGGATAACTCAGGTATAAGAGGATTATTGGTTCGACTAATGATATCTTAACTTGCAAAAAAGCAAACCTGCTATTTCATATCAACATTGTCATTGTGTAAAAAATAAGTTAAAAGATCCTATAGGCACTCCCTACCTTTTTGCGGGGGGCTGTAGAAGAGAATTTATCAGTTACCAGAAAAGTACACCTAGTCTTGGTCTTTGGTATCCAAAATGTTTAGGTTTTGACCTAAAAGGATACTCAGACTGTAACACCCCCAAAAATATACAACGCAGCGGAATACCACATGGGGTGCTACTTCATAATACACAACGCTAGATACAAGAGAACGACCTCTAAATGTGTCGTTTGTAAAACAATCTCGTTGATTTTCTGAAATCAAAATAATAGTTGTCCCATAATTGCATCACAATGAAAAGCTTGAAAGCGACACAACGAGATTTGATCATTTGTAGAAATCCAATTATGAAATCTTGTCAATTTAGACTCCAATGCACATCAGATAATCCAAGCATCTAATTCACCTGAGAAAAACATGCTTAAAAACGTCAACATAAAGTTGGTGAGTTCATAGGTTAGTTTAGATATGAATAATAAACCAAAGGTTTGCCAAAGCATCATATGACCATTTAAACCTTAAATGTCCTTACAAAATATAATATGATTTTTTAAAATCAACAGTTTGCATAAACATGCCAGACCATTTAAAACTCCAAATAGTCCGCCAAAACGTAATACATAGGTCCACACGATTCCCCCAGGGATAAAGCAAACTGCAACTATCACCAACATATAAACATCCCGTGATGAAACAATAATGCAAACATCACGAAACCCAGATATACGTTTCCCAAGCTTATGACACCTGACGCTCGACGATCATTCAAAGCAATAATATAAATTAGCAATTTCTTGCCCCGATGAGATGTCGAACCCGAACAATCCCCCAAATTCGACATGCAATAATGTTTCTTTCCCGGTGATAGCAAATCACCCTAACGGGGAGGAGTCGATACCCAAATATTGATCTATTTTATAACATTCGCACATCACATAATGTAATCACAACTACATTCTGATTCAATTGATAGTATTCAATGATAAAGAGCCCTCAACTAGGTTAATCGCTACTTAGGCCAACACGTAATCATCAATAAAAGTGACCACTTTGTCCATCTTATAAAACAATGTAGTTTTTCACTCCAAAAATATATAAAACAATTATCCATGATGATAAAAGTGAGGCTAGTGAACTCATAATATCCTTAAAAACAATCATCTTGTTATAAGGAATGACCGCAGTAAATGTAAAAGAGTTTGTAGACAAGCATGGTATTCCCTCCCACCTCGTGGGTTTTATAAACATTCAAAAGATTTGAAAAGCGATGATTAATACCTCACCTCCGATGACGTAGAACATTGACAGATAGCATTTAATAGCCACAGTAAACGGAACGGAAGACGAAGCGGCTCGATCAAGAAGTTTGCAGTTAACTTAACGCTAAGATACCACTAGCCTAGATAATGAATTTGGGAGTTTCCCGATTGGATAGTCACCGACAACACGCCAGCGTTGAATAAAGTTTCAGATTTAATGTGTAATGATTAAGGTGGTTGGTTTAAATAAATAAATTGAAAATAATACGGCAAATGTGGTAATCTATATTCGTTTAGATATTACATATGAAAAATAACCCTTATATAATTCTTACCGTGAATTATATCACAAAGACGATCAATCCAAAGATTAATGAAAATTATATAATACCTTACAGTTATTATATAATAAATGTGAATAATTAATTAAATCAATTAGTTTGAACATTACTTTATTAATAAGAAAGACTTTGTTAAAAGGAATGACACATGTCTTAAACGTTATGAATTAAGCAAACCACGATGTGATAACAGTTTATAAACAATATTAAATATAAATAATATTTTATAAAATATTATTTCGAGTTTCTTTTCGACCGTCTCGTGTCTAAAACAGTTGTCCCCATTGTAAAGGTATAGTTTCGTTCATGGTCGGGTATAAGTATAAATACAAGTTTAATGAATCTTTTAAAAATATTTTGTCCCTTGATATCCCGTTTATAAAACAATATGAGTTTTAGCAAAACGTTACTAAATATTGAAATATATATATATATATAAATATTTCGTTAGTGACACTTTTCGTTATATAAATGTTTTTCCAAATTCGAAAACTCACGTTATCCTTATATCATTAATATCATGACATCATTCGTTTTTTCAATAATTTCAAATGCCCACCTACCTTTCTAAATAAAATATATATATTATAAAAATCTAGATTAAACAAGATAAAAATGTTATATTTATTTAACCGTTTAAACCACCAATATAGATATTTTATCCGGTTTTAATATTTAGTTATAAAACCTTA
This sequence comes from Tanacetum coccineum, assembly GCA_026074375.1. Classification (NCBI taxonomy): domain Eukaryota; kingdom Viridiplantae; phylum Streptophyta; class Magnoliopsida; order Asterales; family Asteraceae; genus Tanacetum; species Tanacetum coccineum. Next base: position 69,832 of record BQNB010000903.1, on the reverse strand, counting down.
TGATATTTTTATTTGATCGTCTCATGTGAATCAAACGAACCCTTATCGTTATTATAAAAAGAATACGAAGATGAATACAAATTATTTAAGTTAACCAATTAAACCACCATTTTATTGGCAAGATTATATAGTTATAAGGACTTTATTGATCTATTATTTCCGTTCGCTAAACCAAACCAACACATCCCTATATATACTAAAACCAAAACGAACCCCTTGTCGATTGTGTGCGCGCTAAAAACCAAACAGCACCCTAATGGCTGTGTTAACCAGTCCAAACGCAAAACCGTAGAGCACCCTAGTTGTCTTAAAAGATCAGCAACCAAAACACACCCTCGTGGTGATTTCGACAGCCAAACACGCCCCTTGGTTGTTGGCTGTCCCAAACCCAATGCACCCTTGGTGCCTTTCCCCGAACACAAAACGCACCCTATCTGTTTATGTTAAACCACAACGCACCCTAGCGGCTGTTAACCCAAACCGAACCCACTCTACTCGCTGCTAAGCCCAACCGAACGCACCCTTGGCTGAGTCAACACCAACGCACCCTAAAACTATGTCACGGCCAAACGCACCCTAATCGGGTGGCTGACCCGAACAAACGCGCCCTTGTGGGTGGTTGACAGCCTACGACAAACACCCCTGAATAATAAGAAATTCCAAACGCACCTCGCTGCGTTTTTAAACAAAACAACCCGAACACCCTCCCCCCCCCTTTTGCGGCTTTCTGGCTCTGAACAAACAAACACCCTATGGTGGTGTTTCGGTTAAACCACCACGCACACCTTTATGGTGCTAACAAAAGAAACAAACGGACCCTCGTTGGAACCTGATAAACCGAACGCACCCAGCAGTGGTGTCGGTTGTGGGGTGGGGAGGCAGCGGCGGCTGCGATGGTGATGATGACGATGAGATGATGATGATGGCAGTGGTGTTATGGTGCGTGGTGTGGTGGAGGTGGTGTAGGGTGGCATGGCAGCGGCGGCTGAGGTGGGTGGTGGTGATGGAGGCGCGTGAAGGAGAGTGAAGTAGTGGGTTGGATAGATCGGCTCACGAGGAGCATTTTTGGAGTTCGCCGGAAAAGTTTTCCGGCGGCGGCGACGGCAACAGTGGTGGCCGGCGGCGGCAGGAGCTCGCCGAAAATAATGGAGGGGAGAGAGACTAGGAGTGTGTGTGTTATAATTTGTGAGAATGAAAAAAATGATATAAAAGTTTATAACTTTTATATATATATAAAACTTTTATTCCAAAGTAGCAAGAGTATAAAAGTCTAGGGTCACTTGTGTAAGTTTTTATTATAGTTTTGATAATTATCGGTTCGGGACTCGTTTGGGCGACTTAACGGATGAATCAACGCACGAAACTTGCGCCATTGATTTCCAAATCATTTTTCTGATAAAAATGAGTATTCACTCGACTACTTTTCGTAAACGTTTTATAAAATTTATTTAAAACGTTTATTATTTATTTTGTATATTTCCGATAAACTTGTCCGTAAAATGATCCTTTTACTCGAATATTTGCGTCTTCAACAAACGTCACTGAATAAAATGTTAAATAATTTATTAAATATTCTTATTTAATAAAACGTGATAATTAAATGTAATTTAATTATTTTTATGCCGGTACTCGTTCTTGATTCTAAAATCTTGCGAGGGCATTTCAGTCACCTTCTGACTGTTTTCGGGTCTCGGTCAAAACTAAAAAGTTGTCAGGAATGTCGTTTTACTTCAAATTGCTTTAGAGTCCGAATAATGAAAACGTGCTTTAGATGGTCGTTCTTATAAGTCAAGCCAGACCCTAAAAGTCAAAGATTGAAATCGTCATTCAAAATTTTGAAAATTCTCGGATGTTACACAGACTGTGACTATGTTGGATGCAACATGGAAAGGAAAAGCACTTCAGGTGCTTGTCAGTTGCTAGGAGGCAAACTTGTGTGCTGGAGTGCTAAAAAGCAGCAATCTGTAGCTATGTCTTCAGCTGAAGCTGAATATGTATCTGCTGTTGGACGTTGTGCCAATATTCTTTGGATGAAGAGTCAACTAACTGACTATGACATCATTTATGAGAAGGTACCCATATTTTGTGATAACACAAGTGCATTACAATCTCAAACAATCCAGTCCTGCACTCAAGAACAAAGCATATTGATATCAGATATCACTTTATCTGAGATCATATCTTAAAAGGGGGCATTTAATTACATTTCATTCCCACTCAATATCAACTTGCTGATATCTTCACCAAGCCTTTAGATGAACCAACTTTCAAAAGATTGATTGTTGAACTAGGTATGCTGAACATTGATGACACAAAACCTGAACCTTCATAACTAAATGAACAAAACTAAAGGTTAAACATTTCCACCAAAATTAAACATAAATTTTAATTAATTAAGTGTCAGTTCAATTTTTGCTGATTAACCTTTAGCTTGCTTGAGTTAAGTTACTGAGCAATCATTCGTGTCTCACTCATGGATTTTATTGAGCATATGTGGTTTTGTCACCTTTTCTGGAGCATTGGTATTGGTGAACATCAAGAACTAAACAAAACTGATTTACTTTCTCCAGTTCAGTTTTTAAACCTTGACCATATCTTATTTTTTAAGCTTTCTCGAGTGAAGTAACTTAGCAATCATATATGTCTCACTCATGGATTTGACTGAGCATATGTGGTTTTATTGCCTTCGTTGGAGCATTGGTGTTGATAAAGATTACACCATAGTTTTGATCTAACTCTTTAGCTTTTTCGAGTGAAGTAATTGAGCAATCACATATGTCTTACTCATGGATTTGCGTGAGCATGTGTGGTTTTGTCGCCTTCATTGGAGCATTGGTGTTGATAAAGATTTCCACCGGTTCAGCATAACTTAACACCAAACCTGAACCTAGTTCAGCTCTTTCAAAACATCAATCAAGGGTCAGTTTTAAAAGGAAAAGTTATTTTCAAAATTAATATAATTTTCTCTAAATGATTTCTTATGTACGAAATTATTTACCTTTAATTTTAATAAAAAAAGGATATGCAAACGATAACATGACCTCACCTTCTCTCACCTGCTTTTATAGTCGAACATATGGCTATTCTTTGTTCTAGGTGTCAGAATGCACTTTTGCTAACTTTCATTAAATGCAAAGTTTAGCACTCATTCAAATAAAACCCTAAAAACCTCTCAAAATTCTTATATCTTTCAAAAGAAGATATAATTTTTTATAAAAGTTTTTCAAAACAATCACAGATATCATAAAACCCAAACATCACTCTTTAACAAATCACTTTTTACAAAAACATCTTTCATCACAAACACACACACTAAAACTCAAAACATATCAAAATCTTCAAAACCTCAAAACCCTAACCTAAAATGGCAGAATCATCACAACAAGAACAAGTCCCACAACAGGACCAACCAAATAAACCAGGAAGTCCCATTCCATTTGAGCCTGCTACCCAAGTCTTGTTTGACATTGATAAAATCATCTTCAATAATAACAATGAAGTTGCCCTCCTTTACCCTCCACACACAAACTCAGACTACTTTAAAGTTGTCTTAGACTTTATCTACAAATATTGTCTTAGGGAGGCATTCACAAGAACACCCAACCAATACAAAGAGAATCTGTCTGAATTTTGGTACACTGCCAAAGGTCTTAGGAACTCTAAAGTATGGTTCTCAACCCCCACAGGGGGTATTTTAGGAGAAGTAGGAGTTACAACCATTTAGAATGCCATTGGGGCAAATTATTTGTCCCACTTAACTGAGTATGCTAAAGTACCATCCTTAGAGACTGTAAGAGCATGGTTTTCAACCATTAGGTATAGTGGGGAGATTGAAGCCAAATGAAACCTCAAAAAGAGTTGTCTTCCTCCTAGGTGGAGGCTGCTGATGGCCCAAATTATACAATGTCTAGGGGGCAAGACTGGTGGGTTTGACCAGATGTAAAACAAAGATGCTATAATCATGTATTGTCAAGCCAATAGGGTTGGTATAGATTATTCTAGGCTAATTTACGAAGATATCATCAATAAGCTGAATAAGAAGACTAGAGAAAAGGTTATCCTTTATCCTAGGTTTTTATCCATGCTGTTGGAGCACAAGATGGAGGGGTATGGAAATGATAATGTTCAACTCAACCTCACTTAAGTCTTCAGTGTTCATAACTGGACACTGAAAAAAACTAACCCGAAGGACCTCCTTTCACCCCCACATGTTGGCTATTTGCAATGCAGATGAACCAGTGGCATTCAAAGCTCCTAGAACCTCCTCAAAAGCTAAGAAGAAGGTTACCCAAGGCACAAAGCCTGGAGCTAATTCTAGACAAAGAAAGAAGCAAATTCCTGTTTTATATAACCATCCTCAATCCAAGATAGAGGCAGCCAAAGGTGTCTCCTCCTCAGAAAGGGACACTAGATCTAGGGATGGCAACAGGTTAGGTTCGGGTCGAGTTTAAGTGTACCCGTACCCGCATCCGTTTATAATATCTACATCCGTACCTGCCCCATTACTCGCTGGGTGCCCGTTTAATATTATCCATCGGTTTTTCGAGTTTACTCGCGGGTATTGGTTATCCCCAATTGAATATTCTATGGACAAAATGACGGTTATCAAAATTAGGTCACACTAAAAACCACCGACAAAACAAAGCAAAACACCATAATATATTCATTTTTTTTAAAAGTTAAAGAAAACACATATGATATTAAACGATTTATTGATTACAAACAATACATGTACCAAATCTAAATATGTTAGATAATAAAGATACTTATATAAAATATATAATGGAATAAATTATATATAATATATATACTCTAACTAATTATAATATCAATAAAGCGGATACGGATCCAGGTAAACGGATATGGATACGGGTATGGGTAATCAGAGCGGGTATTACCAGAACACGTCACCGAACCCGTACCCGGTTAATTTTTTTTATCAATACCTAAACATGCGTCTAAACTCGCCAACCCGCCCCCGAACCCGACCCAGCCGGTTTGGGTTTCGGTTTTCCCTGTCGGTTTCAGATGCTTTTTCCATCCCTAACTGGATCCCAAACTGGCCATTCAGTGAAAGAAACTCAGTCTAGTTCGACCAAGGACACAAACCCAAGCCAGCCTCCATCTTCCAAACCTGTGGTTGCTGGAATGCATAAAGAGGTCGAGCAAGCAACTGGTGGCCCAACATCTTTAGGGGTCACGAGTTAAGAAGGAGCCAACCCTCAGCTCAGTACTATAGTGTCAGCATCATTAACAAAGCCTGTATATTCAGCTTCTACCATTCTACAATCTAAGTCTGCATCAGGACATGATGCTTCAGCAACTTCCATAGCTGAATCTGATCCTGGAAAAACTAATCCTAATGATTCAGTATCTCTACTACAAGGTATTGTTAAAGGAACCAAAACTATTTCATTTGATCATATATTTATAAGTACTAACCCACATGTTCTTGTAGACAAACCACATCTGCTAGTGAAGGGTTAGAAACTGTCTACACAAAACTAGCAACTAGAAAAGGGGCTAGCTATATTGAAAAAGAGATTGCCTTTGTTAAAGATGAATTCAACACTTCTTCTGATCTCTCACGCTTTGATGATACAAAGACATAAATCAAGGTGGAGGGTCTGTCCAAGCCGGTCCCAAACCTGGAGGTTGATTTCATGGATCTGGACTCACTTGAAGATGATCAACCCATCATTGTTGAATATAAGGAAGAGGAAGAGGTTCATGTTGAAAAGGATTAAGCTGAAAAGTTTCATATTGAAGATCCTACTGCAACTGAAGATGCTTCAGCTTCTCAACCTCCTTCTCCAAAGTCTGTCAAAATTCAAGAGCTGAGCACTCAACTGTTACTTCTTCAAACTTTAAACTCCAAGCAGGTGAAAGAAAAGTAAGCTGCTGAAACTGAAGCTGCCTTACTCAAAGCTAAACCTTCCTTTGTAAATATGGAATAGCTCACTGAGCTTCTGGTAAAATCCGTTAAACCTGAACTTTCAAAGCTTTTAACTTCTCATGATTTCAACAACTTATTACGAACTGAGCTGAAAGAACTCCCCTCCAAGTTCATTGATTTAACTAGGGTGATTAAAGAATTGAATAAGTATGTACATAAATTGAAAGTTGAACTTTCAGGGGATTTGAATGAAATTCCTAGCAAGCTAGAGAAGGTTACTTCAACTGTCTCAAGCCTTACCACTCAAGTTGTTGAACTAAAGACTCTTTAGTGGGAACTTCTAGCTGAATTTCTTTCTCTACCAGGCCAAGTCTCATATGTTCAGGCTAAGGTCAATACCTTGGATGCTCTTTCAAGTCTTGTCCAAAAAGTCACTGAAGCCTTGAACATGTTTTCTCAGGTTCTTAAGCTTGCATCAAAGAAAACTAAAGATCATGGTGTTCCTTCAAAAGGCCAAGCTGGCACTCACCCTGCTGAGGGGGAAAAGAACACACAACACGTCACAATTTCTCTTTTGTTCCAAAGAAGAATTGCTAAAGATGCAGAAAGAGCAAACCTGAACAAACAACCAACAACAACTGTCATACCACCAACCATTCCTACAACTTCACAATTTCAATCTCCTTTCTTCCCTAGTCCCCTAAAGGGCTCTCTTCAACCTGAGGGGGAGCTTATCAAGAAAGACAAGGGCAAGAAAGCTATGTCTTCCAAGGATGCTGAAGAAGAGGATACTAGAAGTGATTCTGATGAAGATGCCAATCTAACCGGTTCCATGGTTGAATCCTCTAAGAAGAAGAAACTGAAGAAATTATATTTTGTTATTGAAGGAGGTGATCACATCCATTTAACAACTAAACAAATCAAAGAAGAAAAGAGGATTGAGGAATCAGTCAAATCCAATTTGGCCAAACAAGAAATAGAGTTAGGATAAGATGAACTAGTTGATCTTTTAGGTATCAATGTGGTAACATGCTTCTATAAAGCCAAGCTGCAGTATGACAAATACTGTGACAAAATGATGAATAGAAGAGGACAGTTAAAAATCACAAACTGTGATGTTCTTACAAGAAAAGGCCCTATTACACTAAAGGTTTATATGGAAGATGGGATTAATGAAATCATTCCCAACTTCAAGGCCAGTGACCTGCACCTTAGTGAATGGAGAGAATTTATGCAGGCTTGTTCCAAAAGAACTAGAGCTGGATGGAACACCATATTCTCCTAAATCAAAACAAGAATGGATCACCTGCATAAAACTAAGGCAGAGTTAGAGATTGACTTCAACAAACCCTTAAGTGAACAAGATCCCATCCTCAAACTGAACGATCTAACAAGAAAGAAGATAAATCATGTTTATGATATTCATGACTACTTCAGGTCCACCAAAAAGTTTAAATCATCAGTTCAATATGAACATCATCCAGCTAGGACTGTGCTTAATGAACCTGTAAAGTCCCAAATAAACAGATCTTCTTAGCTTGTTAAAGCTTAGTTAACCTGGATAAATCCAAACTAACTATAAGAGAAACTATGATTGTAAATACTACAAGTTATGCGGAATCTAACTTGCAATACTAAGGAGAACAATGAATACTAAACTTGAATATATTGATTGCAAATATTCTACCAAGGTTACAGAATAACTAACTATGAATTATGTGTTTTCTATGAAAATTGATATATCTAACTATGCCGTAGGGTTCCTTTTATACACTAAGGAAAACCCTAATAGGCTTACAAAATGCGTTAAATGATCATGCATATCTATTCATAATATATCTTATTCATATCACATAAGCAGTACTAACTATATAATACTAATAGTACTAATAAACTAACTAGCAGTACTAACGATCTATCATTTTGTACTGGCAGTACTAACTATAACTAACAGTACTAACTATTACAACTACCAGTACTAACGACTTAGTTTATATTCTTTAATCTTCAGTAGCAGTATCAATCTTGAACCATCAGTAGTAAAGTAGTACTAGCAGTAGTAACTCATAATTCCTAACAATCCTCCCCTAAACTTGATATTTACTTGTCAATCATCAAGTTTCTGCAGTTTAAGTATCTTGGTCATTAAGAGGATGTATCCAAACATTTTACTACTCTTCAAGCATTGATTTGATGAACTTGATAAGCTCAAATGCCATAGTACTTTCTTCTTCAGCTTCTAACTCCAAGTTCAACATCTTCTCCAATAATTCTTGATCAATGGGTACTTTTTCTCTACTAGCATATTAATCTCCATAGGTGTATCATCCATAAACAGAGTGTGAACTCCACAATTTTCATGCAATTTCCATTTAAGCAATTGCATAACATTGGCTTTATCTTGTCATTTCTTTGTCTTGTCATTTCTTTTTCTTGTTATTTCTTTATCTTATCATTGCTTTTTCTTGTCATTTCTTTGTCTTGTCATTTCTCCTCCCCTGTTTGGATGCATCCTCTTCATTCAAATCATCATCTGAAGATTCAACCTCTTTATATTTCCTCCTTCTCTTTCTCCAGGTCAAACACATGTTTTGACAATTTTGTACAAATAGTCATCAATTCTTGTAGTTTTAGTCTACCCTCATCACTTCCAGGTGTGTATGTAACACCCCCAAAAATATGACAACGCAGCGGAATACCACTTGGGGTGCTACTTCATAATACACAGCGCTAGATACAAGAGAACGACCTCTAAATGTGTCGTTTGTAAAACAATCTCGTTGATTTTCTGAAATCAAAATAATAGTTGTCCCATAATTGCATCACAATGAAAAGCTTGAAAGCGACACAACGAGATTTGATCATTTGTAGAAATCCAAGTATGAAATCTTGTCAATTTAGACTCCAATGCACATCAGATAATCCAAGCATCTAATTCACCTGAGAAAAACATGCTTAAAAGTGTCAACATTAAAGTTGGTGAGTTCATAGGTTTCTGTAAATACAAACGTTAGTTCCAATAAATGTATCTGCCCACTGTATCATTACAGTGTCATATAAAAACGTTTAAAATGTCCTTGTCTTCAAAATATATAAATATATTTCAAAAATCAACAAATAGTGGAGACAGTTGCAAAAACATGCATTGAAACAAACAAAAAAAAACAAGCAATGAAGACAGCCGGGACAAACACATGGCCAGAAACCCATTCTAAAGCACTCAACTCCAAAGAAAGGTACTTATTCCACATGCTCAAAAAGTCTCCAAACGTATAACATAAGGTTGAAAACTATAAAAAGTTCAACATTTGAATAACAATGGAAGAGTACGCGCCAGACCGCTAACCCTCCTACTCGCTCTAACCGCCATCGACAAGCCTACACAATCCCACCACCCATCCGCATAAACTTACCCCTCCTTCTTTCCACCCCCACCCTTCGATAAAAGCAAAAAACTCTGCAACTAATCAAACCAATCTATCACATAACAACGGGCAACCAACACAGTCATACACAAACAAATAAAAACAAAACAACCAACCCAGAACATTCCTCTAAACAAACTCATTTCCCGAAGTGAAAGGAAGTAACGAGAAAAACACAATGCAAAACTAAAAACACAAATGAAAAAAAATAGAAACCCCCACCCCAGAACCCCCCCTTCGCCCAACCAGCATCACCCCTCAAATGCCACCACCCACCCTAACCCCCCCCCACCACCCCTGCCCTACCGTAACCCCCACCGATCCGCCCCGAACACTGCCCCTATATACCCCTGCTCGACCCAGAAAATTAAATAAAGAAACTAAAAAACCACCCAACCACAATTAAAATTAAATTACATGTCAAGAACTCACCCAGCAAATTAAAGAAAACTAATCCTCCCTAACGCTCACAGACACAGCAGCTTACCATCATCTTCCCTGGCACCGTGCTGCTAGGCATCAACACTTTCCTCCAATAACAAAACAATCTCCTCATACCCACAACAACCTCAAGCCCAAAAACAAAAATCCAAAAAGCCAAAGACACCCAAACCTCAAGGCTTCCGAAACACACAAACACCCCGCCCCCATCCCCCAAAACACACCCACAAAACCACAAACCACTCCCACAAAACAAACCCGAACAAACACAAATAAAAAACAACGATATCACAAAAACATCAATAAAAACCCACAAACAAACAAACCCCAGGGTACATACAAACCAACTACAAATACGATCTAACTTAAACTGTTTCTTTTACACTTATACAGCCCGTTATTCCTGTCTTTCTTGCCCTTTCTTTTTCCTTCGCCCCTAAATAGATGTCTAAAAAAGCCTAAATAAAGTCTAAAAAAAAAACAATCTATATGGATACAACAAAACTACAAACAAGTCAAATTCCTACATGTCCTCTCCTAACCCGAAACATCACCAAAAGATGAATTCGACACGCAAAATACATGGCTATCACGAAACTAATACTCCGTGGGGGGTCGGTGGGGTTGTGGTGTGAGTGAGGGTGATTCGTTTGACCCGGTGATTATCAAACACCTTAACTGGGGAGGTCCTTTTCACCCAAATAGATTCTATTTAATAACATTCGCGCTCACCATAATGTAATGCAACAACTACCTCGAATGCAATTTGACAGTAGTCATATAAAGGAAAGGAGGCTCAACTTTGGTTGTCGTACTTAGGCAACCGTATTCATTAATATAAACTGTGATCCGACATGTGTCCATATAAAACGAAGCATATTTTCATCCCAAATATATATATATAAATTAAGTAATATATATAATAACCGATATCATTCCAAAACGAGTACAAAAAGTGAAGCTGGCTAATGAAACTTCATTAAATAATTCCCCCCCCTATAAAAACATCACAAAATTGTTACTAAACTAGATAACCAAGTAAGTATGAGAAGTTTTGTAGACAATACAACAAGCAGACAAGCATAAATGTATTTTTATTTACTTTTTCCCCTTATTTCCCCCTTATTATTATTTTTTCCCTACCATTTTTTTATCTATTTGCCCCCTCGTCACCCCGCCCTACCTCGCTTTGTATAATAAACATTTCAAAGATTGAAAAGCGATGTTATGAACTCCACATTGATGATGAAGAACGATTGGCAAATAGGGCAATCTAAAATTCACAAAATACGATAAAATGAACAAAATAAAATAACCACTACAAAGAACGGAAGAACGAAGCGGCTACGATCCGGGAAGTTGCAACTAATCTTAACCGGCTAAGACCCACTGTAGCCAAGGAATAATGAAATTGGGTTTCGCCGATGGATAGCTATCTCCACAACGGGACATGTTGATAAATAGATTTAGATTTAAAGTTGTAATAGATTGGGTGGTTGGTTAAATAAATAATGTTGAAAAGTAACCTGTCATCAGTTTGTAATATAAATTCTTTTATATATTACTTTACATTGAAAAATAACCCTTATATAATTCCTATTACGTGAATATAAAACCAACAAAGAAACAAAGAGACAAAAATCGAAATAATCCAAAAGAATAATGAAAGTATCATATATACCTATAGTGTATTATATAATAATTGAGTGAATAATTAATTAATTATAAGAAACCAATTGATATTAGACACCTTTAATTAATGAAAAGGCTTAGTACAAAGGTTGGACACATTCCTTAACGTTTATGATCTAATCAAACCATGTTGTAACATGTTTATAAACATTATAAAATTAAATAATATTTTATAAAATATAATCTCGTTTCTATCTTAGTCAAGCACTTCGACGTTGCGTCCTAAAAAACAGTTTTCTGTCCTCTAAATTGTAATAAAGTATTTTTTTTTCGTTCGTTGTCAGGATATTATTACCATTTATAATATTAGTAGTAATCTTAAAATATAATTTAAGTTTCCTTTAATTAATAAATATTCGGTTTATAGAATAATAACAGTTTACAGTGAATCATCAATATAGTAATTTAATAAAATTTCATCATGAATTACCCCATTATATAAAAACGTTTTCCATTTTTTTCGCAAAATCGACGTTTTCCATATTCACTAAATATGTGATCAGGTTGTTAAAAGTGTTAATTAGTTCAACAAACACTCGCAGTTTTAATAAAATATATTTATTATATTTATTAAATATAAATCTCAGACTAAGGACAAACCAAATAAAAATAAAAAATGAAAATAAATAACATTATATGATATTTAAAACCAATTTAAAAAAAAAAATAAACCAAACCATTTATTCTGGTATTTAAATAATATAAAATCTCACTTTATAATTTATTAGACAGATTTGGCTAAAAACCAAAGAACAAAGACACCAGAGATAACCCCATTAGTTAACAAAAGACGCAAAAACGAACCCTTTCGTGAAGTATAAACCTAGACCAAACCGCAAACGATAGGAACACGAGAACCAAAACCACATCCCCAATAGCTGGTGAATTCTGCCGGCAACCAAAACGCATACCCCTATGGTTTTTCACCTACAAAGAAAGCCAAATTTACCGAATGAGTATATATAAAAAGACCACAACGACAAGAAGTAACATGACACCCTTGTGCCTACATAACAAAAACAAACGTAGCCTCCTTTAACTTGCATATATATAATCAACTTGCTTGTATACTTGCTGACAAGTACCGATCCCAAACGCAATACCTAATTTTCCGTGCTATATCACAAAACCAAAACTCAACCATACCTAAACTCACCTGCTGAATGTGCTGAAGTACATCCTGCTGCTTTTTGCATTATTTGCTTTGTTGCACTACCTGCTGTGCTGGTGAGACTGCTATGCGTTTTACAACCAAACCCGAAACGCAAACGCCAATGGCTGGTAGAACCATCCAAACAAAAAAAAACTTCATAACCCCTATGGCGTGTGAGACAACAACCCAACTGCACACCATATGTGCAAAACCAAAGCTAAACCAAAACGCTACAGAATATAACTAAGTGAAGCGTCATAACGCACCCAATATGGGATTGTCACATATGCCAAACGCTGAAAACTACAACTTACCCATTCAAACACTCGCGTTTTTAGATATAATATATTTATATATTTTATTATATCTAAACTAAACCAATTAATAAACATTATATTTATTTAACCAATTTAAACCACCAATTTAGTCCGGTTTTTATAATATAAAATCTCACGTTATATTTATTAACCGATTGGCTAAACCAAACACACCCTTTGTATATAAAACCAAACGAACCCTTTTCGTGAAGTATAAACCAGACGCACCCTAACGTGTGAAACTCGAGAACCAAACGCCCCTTGGTGATTTCTGCCCCAACCAAACGCACCCCTAGTTGTTTTCTACTAAGCCAAACGGACCCTAGTGCGAGATAGAAAAACCAAACGCACCCCTTGGTGCCACATAACAACCAAACGCAGCCTCTTTGCTGCTGACCCGGATCCCAAACGCACCTAATTCCGTGCTATAACAAACCAAACGCACCTGCTGCGTTTTAACAACCAACCCGAACGCACCCTATGCTGGTGGAAACCAGCCAAACGCACCCTATGGCTGTGAGACAACAACCCAACGCACCCTTTGTGCTAACAGCTAAACCAAACGCACCCTATATGGGCTGTCACAGCCAAACGCACCCTCGTCGGGTGGCTGCCACCCGAACCAAACGCACCCTAACCCATCTACAACAGTCAAACGCACCCTAGTCTGATCTTAATAAACCACGCGCACCCTTTTCTTGTTTCTATACAAAACCAACGCACCCTCGAGGTGTTGTGAACCCACAAACCAAACGAACACCCCCCTGCTGAAATAACCTTAAACTGAACCCACCCTCTTCGGTGTTATTAACTCCAACGCACCCTATACCGGCTGAAAACCACACAACCAAACGCACCCTTCGTTGGTGCAAACTACAAACCAACGCACCCCGCTGTGGTGCTAACTATAACCACCACACGCACCCTCTAGTGGCGGCTGTGGTGGTGACGTGGGTGGTAGGATGGTGGTGTTGGTTATGATGATGATGGCGACGGTGATGGTGGTGTTGGCTGCGGTGGGACAGCAGCCGGAGAGGAGGGGGAGGGAAAAACGTGAGTGAGAGCGAGTGGGGTAGTGGGTTGGGTAGATCGGAAGAAGAGGAACACATTTGGTGTTCGCTGGAAAAATCCACCGGAAAAGTTTTCCGGTGGCCGGAGGTGGTGGCCGGCGGCGGGGCAGTGGTGGCCGGCGGTGGGGGAGGGGTTGCCGGATTAAGAGGGAGAGAGAGGAGGGAGAGAGTGTATATTTGTGTGTGTGTGTTTTGTTTTATAGAAATGAAAAAAATGATATATAATTTTTATATATAATAAAAATTATATTAAGAAATGATAATACCCAATAGTCTAGGGTCTATTTTGTAACTTTTTAATATAGTTTCGATAAAGAGTGGTTCGGGACTCGTTTGAACTAGTTAACGGATGATTCAAATCTCGAAACTTGCGCCATTGTTTTCCAAATCATTTTTCTGATAAAAATGAGTATTTACACGATTTTATTTCATAATTGTTTCATAACATTTATTTAAAATGTTTATTATTCATATATATATTTTTCCGATAAACTTTATCCGTAGAATGAATTTTAACTTCAATAATTGCGTTTTTAACAAACGTTTTCGATTAACAATATAATTAATTTATTAAATATTTTTATTTAATAAATTATGATAATTAAATATAAATTTAATTATTTTGGGTCGGCACGCGTTGTGCTTAAAATTTTTGCGAGGACATTTCAGTCACCTTCTGACTGTTTTCGGATCTCGGTCAAAACTAAAAAGTTGTTCGAAATATCTTTTTACATCAAATTGCTTTAGAGTCCGAATAATGAAAACGTGATTTAGATGGTCGTTCTTATAAGTCAAGCCAGACCCTAAAAGTCAAAGGGTAAAATCGTCTTTCAAAAATTCAAAAATTTTAGGATGTTACAGTGTAACCTCCTAGGAGAGGTGAATCATAGGTTGTGATTGGTACATTACCCGTCAATTCAAATTGATGTTCCATCCTGCCCTCCCCACTTCCAGATGTGTGACCTTCTGAGAGAGGTGGTTCATTAGGATTTTCAAGCACTCTCTCAGACCTAGTTTGAGCAGGAGCACCCCCATGGTATCTTAGCACCTGAGACTGCCACATGTATCCATTCCCTCAAGAATGTCAACATTAGGCATTGCCGTGGTCTAGGTCCTAATTATGTTATCACTGTCCTGTGCTGCATCTAATCTAGCAGCAGTAGTGATAGCCCTTTCCACACTATCACCCCCTCCTTATGGATAGCCTCATCTGCTTCAAGGTCTTGAGGTACACTAGTCTGAGGTAACTTAGTGTCCTTTTTGGTTCTCCTACGTGTTTGAGTCTTTCTTTTTCTTTGATATGTAGTTGGAGATGGGAGTAGTTGCTCAATGTGAGCTTCAGTTTGAGGTTCATGAAAAATTTGGTTGTGAGGTAGAGGGTGTGGGTTGGGGTTCAGGGGGTGTTGCTGAACCTTCACCCTCAGGTGCTTGGTTATGCACCAACAGTATTAACGGTAACAAGCAGTACTAATATTAGCCTGGCAGTATTAATATTAGTCTAACAGTATTAATATTAGTCTAACAGTATTAACTTGTTCTCCAATAACTATGCAATAACATGCCTCTATTCATCACAAGCACACTAGAAATAACTAGATAGACATGTGAGAATTCATGAGGATCCATATCTATGCATAGCCCATGAATAAAAGTTAAGAACTGTCAACCAAAACAACATACCAGTTGTAATCCATTCCAACTTCAATCCAAATAGCACTTGTGTATACTCCACTGCACTTAAACACCATTAACCTCCCCTGAGATCATGCAGCTACAGATTAAGCATACAAATGCTTGCCACCTGATTGCTCTGAAGCCTCCTTCTCTTGATCCATCATCTTATCAAGAACATTCTTCAAGGCTTGTTCATTCTCACTTGCTGGTTTTTGTACAGGAGTTTCACCAGCAGCATCATCAGCTGTATCATTTTTATACGTTTCATCTGAGCTCTTGTAGCTTGAAGAGATAGAAGACCATAATGGGAACACAATATATTGTTGAGTAGACACATTCTTTTTTTCAGATTGTCTAGCATCAACACTTTTCTTCAAACCTGTATCACAATATATTGGTTCGACTTCCTTTTAAGTCGTTGTTTGAAAGACGCTTGAGGTGTGAATGATGTCGTTGAAAAGATACCATGCAACTTTCTTTTGATTTGTCTTGAATTAGTTGCATTTGTTGTTCATTCTATTTCCGAACACGAGATAAGGTTATCTTTCTTTTCCATTTTATCGGGAATTTAGTGAAAATATTTGTTGGATCTTAATGTGGGACGTGATGTGATTGATTGTTGTGGTTCTTGAATACATATCGTTCAGGGATTTTACAAGTCTATGATTTGAACCGATAAAAATTTAATGGGATTTTACAAAATCAATAGAAAACCGTAAATGATTGATTGTTTGTTGTTTAAGGTTTAATTGTTGTTAGATTTGTCTTTTAAGTCCTTGTTTATGGTTTGTTTTGATGTTATGTTTTGATTAGACAATGATTAATAGATTCCCAAATTCGGTCAAAACTTTTTTGGGAAATTAGGTTTTCAAAACAAGGGTTTTCAGTGGACAAAACGCAGTCTTCTTAAGACAAAACGCAACCAAGAATTGAAATGGACAGAGTCTCCCCTAGGCAAAACGCAATAAGGGTCTTCAATTAGGCAAAACGCAATGGCAAATCTCAACCTGTAAAATTAACCAAAACGCAGAAGCAAAACGCAATAACCAATACGCAGAGCCAAAACGCAGGAACCAAAACGCATAACCAAAACGCAGGAACCAAAACGCAATAGGCAAAACGCAGGACCAAAACGCAATAGGCAAAACGCAATCAAGAACACCCCTTCAGTTAGTCAAAACGCAGCCAAGAAAAAATCATCAGACTTTCTTGAAAGCTACGAAATGATGTTAAAACCACCTAGTAATGATGCAAGGGATAGTTCTAAGCTTGAAAGTACAAATCATTAACACCTTTAACCACAAACAATGATCAAACTTTGATTTTTTCTTGCTTTATTTTTCGAACAAAAAAAATAAAACAATCAAGCCACGAATTCGATCTTGTTTAGCCACAAGAATCATACACAAATCCACTGTAGCTCTGATACCAATTGTAGGATCCCGATTAACACTTTCACTTCATATACCACACGAATCTAGATCAAGAAAAGAGAGAGTAGGAAGATTTCTAGAGAGAGAAACAAGAGAGAGGTTAGAGAGAAAAGAGAAAAGAGAAAAAGAAAAATATTATAAATGAAATCCACTTCTTTTCCTTGGTGGAAAAGTTACTTATATACCCCGACACATTAACTGACGTTTGGGATATTTGACTAGGACCCGGGCTCGGGTTTTGCTTGGGATTAAACCCGAAACATATACAATATTAGATTAACTATCGAGCCCGATTCCTAATACTTTCCTATTACAACGTTTAACTAATTGATTGACCGAGACTTAAATACATAATGAACGAACTTCATGTTCGACTTAATATTTTGAGGCTAACATAGATCATCAATATCCAAATCATCTATACCATCTTTGTTCCTCATAATCAAGGCTACATTGTTCCATGATGAAGGTAGAGCTCTTAAAAATTTCTAATTTGCATCTTCATTAGGAACAGCTGCACCATGAACTTCTAGAAGGCTGGTAAGTTTTTGAAACCTATCATATGCTTTATCTAAGCCTTCTGTGTCAGATACAAAAAAGTTTTCAAATTGTTGCTTCAAAACAGTCTTCTATATCTTCTTAGATTCAACATTGTCACCAAATCTAGTCTTGATAGCAGCCCACAAAGACTTTGCATCCTTTATTCCATGGAACCTCAGTTGATACTCATCAGGAATAGCCAAGTGCAAAATGCTTTTAGCTTTTCTTTCTCTTTTTCTTTGTAATAGTGCTTGAGCAGTCTTTGGAGGTACTTCAGTTTCGACACCTTTTTCATCAGTTGTTACTTGTAACACCCTCAAATCTGAGTACATGTTGAATATCCGAGGGCGTTACATTTATGGATCAATAGCACAAGATTCTAATAACGACTACTAAACGTGTCGTTTGAAAAAGATACATTGGATTAACAAAATACTTGTTTGATACATAAGCCTATGGCTTCAAATTGTTCAACAATGTAAATAAAGATTCCGGTTTATAACAATTGTCCCCATAATGTAATAAGACCCCAAATCTTAAGTGTTGACTCTTCAATTATTGACTTCCAATGTATCATCGCAAGATAAAGTTGGTGACCTGAAAAACATGCTTAAAACATCAACATAAAGTTGGTGAATTCATAGGTTTATGTAAATCAATAGTAGGACCGCAAGATTTCCAAGTGTATGATTTAGCAACACATGCAAACATCATAAAAAGTGATCACATTTTCCTAAGCTCATGACACTGAAGCTCGACATGTATGAATGCAATATATTGCCAATGAATGCCCGTGAATGATGTTCTAACCCGAAACATCCCAAATCCGACATGGTATACGTTCGTTCCCAATGATAGATAATCACCTGAACAAGGATTGTCAATCCCAAATAGATCTACCTATAACATTCGCGCTCACAATCCAGTAATTGACAGTTCATGATAAGGGCTCAGTGGGTTATCGCTACTTAGGCAAACACATAATCATTGTATAAAATGTACACTTGTGTCCAATTTGTAAAAACAAAGCATGTTCTCACCCCAAGGATGTAAATCATTTAAACAATTGTAAAACATGGGGCTATGAACTCACCTTAATAGATAGTCCTCTGAATGATAAAAGATATCCACGTATGAATCAAACCGTCAAATTTCTAAGTAAATATGGCCAGTCTTAGTCTACAGTTTAGGCTAAAGACATCAATGTATAAACTAAAATCAATTGCTAGTTTATATATATTGTTATCACTTGTGTGGTGGTGTACGTGTTTAACGTAATTTCATCCG
Organism: Tanacetum coccineum; assembly: GCA_026074375.1. Taxonomy (NCBI): domain Eukaryota; kingdom Viridiplantae; phylum Streptophyta; class Magnoliopsida; order Asterales; family Asteraceae; genus Tanacetum; species Tanacetum coccineum. The sequence goes on along the minus strand of BQNB010000903.1, from coordinate 50,904 downwards.
CTTGATGGCTCTTGGAAAAGTATACGATTTCACACGATCTAGTATACGTGTAAACGTTTATTAATAAATATCCATATTTATTAAGTCGTGGTTTAACTTGTTATAATATACGATAATTATATTACTTGTCCGATTCGTTAAGTGTTCACAACAATCACTTTTGTTTATAAAACACCCTTGAGTTTCTTATAAATACAAAACAGCCCTTGGGTTTATAAATATACTTTATTTACATTTTAAAACCCCTAAGTTTCATTAATTTCACTTTTAGTCCCTAAACTTTACAAGGTTACATTTTAGGTCCTTATAAGTTTGAAACAGCCCCTAAGTTTGCAGAATTGACAGAAACAGTCCCTGAGCTTGTTAACTTTAGCAATTTACAGTTTTGACCTTATAATTTGTAAATTTACACTTTTAGTTCTCCGACTTTGTAAAAATTGCATTTTCATTCCAATTAAATCCCAACAAGTGGCATTATGTTTAATTATGTCAAAATAAGCCATTTAAGCTGCCATAGCTTATAAATAAGCCCCAACGAGCTTATTTTGGCTTAATGGGCCTTATTGGGCCCATTAAAGTCCGTTAAGTGTTCTATGGGTCCAATTAAGTTTTAAAAAGCACAATTACATTCGTTGAGCTTATTTAAGTTTGCTTAAGCTGTTTTAACCTTGTGGCTTATTCCATAAGCCATAAGCTCTCGGGTAATGGGCCTTTGGGCCCGGTATGAGCCCGAATGGCTTTTAAGTGTTTGGGCTTGATTCATTAGGGTCCAATAACATTTTCTAGGTCCATCTAGCTTATTAAAGTTGTTTAAGCTCACGAATAAGCTATGGAAGCTTATCCGTGGCTTATGGCTTTTGTGGACTCGGTAATGGGCTAGTCGGCCCACTTAGGTTTGTTTGGCTTAAAGAAGCATGCCAAAGGGTCCATTAATGTTCAATAAGCTTATTAGGGTCTGTCTTATGCTTGGCTTATTCCATAAGCAAAATAAGCCGCGTTATTGGGCCGTTTGGGCTCGATACAAGCCCAATAAGGGTTCTAAGGGTTCGGGCTTAATTCTTTCGGGTCTGTTAGCTTGTCTAGGCTTATTACAATGCCTATAAGCTGTCTAAGCTCACAAATAAGCCGCCAAAGCTTATTTGTGGCTTATAGGCCTTCGTTAGTCATAGTAATGGGCCGTTAAGCCCATTTAGGGCTCGGCTAGATTTTCTAGAGCATGTTAAGGTCCATGAGAGTCAATAAGCGTGTAGGTCTCTTAATAAGCTCGAGTGAGCTTATTAATAAGCTGTGGGCCCGCCTAGATGGCTTATTGGGCCCATTTGGATTTAAATGGCTCATTCACGGCCTGCTAAGGTTTTCTTTCCTTGTATGCTTATTATCTACGAACTAAATAAGTCCCTAAATCCTTAATAAGCTCGAATGAGCTTATTGATAAGCCATGGTCTCCACTGTTGGGCCTGTTGGGGTTCGGACATGGGCTATTCAGCCCAAACCGCGAGCACTCGTAGGTTTCGCAAGCCCAACGCGACCCATTGTTTCTCCTTGTTACTTACATAAGTCTCGAAAGGCCCTAGTGACAAAATGTCGTGTATTTAACTTGTGTACGCGTCGGGTTCTACATGCAAGTGTTTATTAGGGTCGTATACGTATTCCCAAGCCACCTTATTTTGTTTACAACAAAAGTTTACGTGGGGTTTTCTTATATTCAAACGGTTTTCAAATCCTCGCTTGTTACTAGGTCACGTTACTTGGTCCCTTGCATGCTTTAACACTACACAAGTCGTCATACGCAATATCATTTGTGTATAACACGCATGTTATTTATTTAGCATGTGTGAAGTTTCTCTAGTACGTCATATATATCCATACGCGACATACAACCTAGATAACAAGGAAAACACGTATAGTACAATTGCCATAGGTACGAATACGACTTACAAGAGTCCTAGTATATGAATTGATGAGCTTTGGATGTGTAAAGTGCTAATCCAAATGCGTATTCGATCGAAACAACCAACCCTTGGCTTCAAAGCCTTTGTAATTTTCCAACCCTAGCTCGAATAACCCTTGTAGATATTTGTTGGTTCGAAATAAAGTAAGTGAGTGTGACATTTCGCGTTTTCAAGGTCAATATTAAATCTCAACTTAATTTATATATTTGCTTTTAGTAAAATTATGAGTTTTGCTTTTACCCGATTTAGTAAAATTCTCGTTCTTAGCTTTGCGTGAGCCGTATTTAGAAATCTATTCCGTCTTCGCATCTTAAGTGATTTAATATTCTCATAATATCCCTCGATGATTACAATCTTCATCATTTTCATTTTCCGTTGTGTTTCGCGTTTACGTAAATTCTTGCTAAAACTCGCGTTTTTACCTTAAAACTTTACCTTTTTCTTAATTAACCTTACACACACGTTTAATTAAATTATACACAACTAAAAATAAAAAAAAATATATTTTCACAAAACCAAGGCCATATGGCCGGTTACCCTATCCCACACACAAACACTTCCCAACTTTTCTCTTTTCTATAAACATACTCATTATTCCTTTCTTTTTCCCCATACATGCATAACCCTTCATTTCACAAGATTTTCAAAAACCTCTCCTCCCTTCTTCTCTTGCTGCTGCCGTACACCATAGCACCACCATCACCACTCTCACAAAATTTTCCTACTCCTTTTATTCATTATAACACCATCCTAAAGCCTCTTGCAAAGTTTGGTAAAGATTCATGAAGATTTGAAGAAGTTAGGGCTTGTTTCTTGATGTTTTCTTGAAGGGTTTTGATTAGGGTTTTGTTGGAAGAGTACTATCATTATTAGAGAAGGGCTAGAAGCTTTTTAATCTTGGTTTTTGGGTGTTCTTTGGTTCGAATCAGCCCACACAAGAGAAGAGTGTTTGGTGTTTGATTCTATAGCCCTAATCTTCCTTTTGTAAGCCCTATCTTTCTTTTATTAGCCCTACCTTTTTATTTCTTGTTTTCTTTGATTTTCATCCATGAAAATGGATGTTTAAGTTCTGAATATATATGTGTGGTTATGTTCTTGAGGGTTTTTTCAATTAGTGTGGCATTGCAAGTGGGTAGATGATGATTAAAATGATGTTTACAAAGGTTTTAAGTTGAAATAATAGGACTGTTTTAAAAACAGTAGCAAAACGTGTGTTTATCTAAATATATTTGGCCTGGAGCTTATGATTAAATTACATTACTGGAAAGATACATGTCTTAGCATCATAGGATAGTTGGATGCTCAACCAACTCCTTGGGATGAGTGAGTTATGGTCAAAACAAGAAAAGAGGTCAAATCTGGACATGTGTTTGGAATACGAGTTAAACTCTAAATTTTTGCCATAAAATAATAGATCTTTTTAATTGGGTGAGTAGTATACATCATAAGGAAACCATAGCCTTTGACCTCACCTTCATTGCTATCTTGGTTTGGGATTTATGGCCATTTTAAAATTTTACTAACTTTCTGTTTTAGACAACCAGGGGTAAAATGATCTTTTCACATAGTTACAAAACTTTGTAAATTATGAGACTTACATTTCTGGAAACTAGACACAAATATATTTCCAGGGGTAAAATCCTCATGTATAGAACATTTGTGAGCTAGGAGATATGAGTCCACGAAGTCAAGTTAAAATCAGAAACCGAGTTTTTACGTCTAGTCTAAAAAAAATTTAAAAACGTATAGTACTCCGTGATAAAATAAAAGTTAGAAGCCGAAACTTAGTAGATGTTCATTTGACTATAAGACCAGGTCACAAGTCAATTTGGGATTAAAAAGGACTTGGGGAAGTTCTAGTGGAATGCCATGCTTATCTCGGAAACACATCTCATGATCACATGTTTAATTTTTACGTATTGTTACTTTCTACGTACTAAATCGCGTCACGTATTTTAGGAGGTGCTTAGGAGTACTTCCCGCTCATTCAAGACTCGTAATACTTCTGATTTAATTGTTCTTACGGTGAGTTCATAGCCTCGCCTTTCAACTTTTAAACTGTATTTATAAACCCCGCGAGGGAGATACATGCTTGTTTTTATAAACTGAACGCAAGAAATTTTATGGTATGCTGGACCCGAATATGAGATTAATTGCATGAGTAGCTATTGCCAAAAGACCCTAACATCATGAACTGTTAATTGCCTATAATGGGTGAGCGCTAGTACAAGTAAATAGATCTATTGGGTTTGACAGCCCTGTCCGGGGGTATGAATCGAATCCTTTCGAGCACCCAGTCAACGGACAAATTTGTATTTAGAATTTAGGTATAAGGCAATAATACCTAGTTATGGGGCAACTGATTTACATACAAGATATGTGTTAACGTTAAGGCTCGGTGTCATGAGCTCATTGCAATAGAAACATGATTAATGGCTTGTCCGTACAACAAGTCACTCGATGAACTAAACTTGTGTTCCTTTTTATCTCTTACAAACTCTATGGATTCACTCAACATTTTTGTTGACTTTTTAAGCATGTTTTATCTCAGGTAACCAAGGGTGATGGATGCTGTGTACGAGGAGTCTGCGCTAAAGTTTTTAAGAACTTGTATTTTGTTCCATTTTATAAAACTAATTATCCATGTTTTGGAAAACTTATGTTATGAATTTGGTAACGATCATGTGGGACGTATGTTTAATTACTCTAAAACTTCTTTAAATGGGACAATATTTTTAAACGCCTCTTTTCGAGTCGTTTTCTATATCCTTGTGCAATTGTACTATGAATTAACACCCAATGTTGTATATTCCGCTGCGTGAAATTTGGGGGTGTTAAAGATTGGTATCAAGAGCTACAGGTTATAGAGAACTAGGTCAATTTTTTTTTACCTAAACTATAACTTTTTTTTATGCGCGCTAAGACTCCTCGAAGCCCTTGTGTTATTCATGATCATAGTTTTTCCATTTGAGTATTTATGCACATTTTGGGTGCATTACTATTGAATATTCATATAATAAATATTATTATATGTAATTGATACGTATATATATCGATTGATATGCTTATCCGCGAAGCATCAAGAATTGTTTATTTAGATTTCAAAAATGAAATTTTTATATGTAACAAATATTATTGTGCATATTCATATTATTTATCGATCATCATGCATATTCCTGAAGCATCGTCATGCATTCGCATTCTCATATAAATTATTATTCATATAGTAATCCTTATTTATTTTACGCAATTTGCAGATCATCATGGCCAACCTACCCCCTAACCATAACGAGTTCGCGCCAGCTGCGGAGGCAGCACCAGACAACATGAACGGTTGGGTTGAAGAGGAAGACCCAGAAATGGAGGAGGAGGAAGATCCAGAAGAAGATCCAGAAATAAAAGAAGAAGAGGAAGAGATGGATGCTGATGAAGAATGGGACGGCCCAGAGTGGATACTTCTTATCAGGGGGCGGACCCACTTTACCCTCTGCCACCTGCATCTGACTCCAAGTCTGAGATTAAGTTTGAGGAGGCTGAGGCTGAGGCTGAGGCTGAGGCCGAGGCTGAAGTTGCACCTATACCACCTCCTGTGCCTGCTAATCCTGAACCTGAGGTTGTTACCGTCGGTACTGGCAGACTAACACCACTTAAGAGACTCTTCACTGATACTCAAGTCTGTATAGGATCATCGTCATCTTCTACCACTGCCAGCCATGACCCTGAAGATCTCACTCCGAGTCATATTAGGAGTGATCTTGATGCACTTCATCGTAGAGTTCGGCATATTGAGGAGGATGATGTGCGTGCAGAGAACAAACGACTGAGGATGATGTTGGATTGCAGTAAGAACCGTACTAGAGCCGCTTGGAAGGAGCTTGATCGTGCGACAGGGCATTACCATCATTTGAGGCATTGGTCTATTACGGTTGAGAATCTATTACCACCGCGTCTGCAGTATCAAGAGCCACCATATGCTCTACCTGAGGCTCTATTGGCTCCAGTTATTCATGATGATCCTAGGGATCTGTATGTTGCTGCACGAAATGCTGCCACTGCTCCTGCTACGGACAATGATGATTCACCTACTCATGAGGAGACTTCACCATCTGAGCCACAAGTATCTCCACCTCGTGACTCTTAGTAGTTTAGTTTCATTAGTAGTATCTTTTATTCTGTAATCACTAACTGAATCTTCAGTTAGTAGAATTGATGCCATTGGTTGTAACGATTTGTATCATTTTGTGAAACAATGCAACTATGTATTAACTCTTTTGGGTAATGAATGATGAAAATGGCTATCTTTTGATTTACTACTTGATGTTGTTGTGATTGTTGTTATTATTGGTTCGTTTGTATATGATGTGATTATGTCATTATATAAATACTCATTGAGGCTTTCTTTGTGTTGTGATAGAATCATGCCACCAAAAGCAATGAGCCAAGCTGCGATTGAGCGACTCATCACTCAGAGGGTCAATGCTGCTGTGGAGGCAGAACGAGCAAGGCAGGTAAACGCAAGGGGACAAGGAGGCAATGCTAACGAAGCTGGGGGCCAAGGTGGGGCGCCAGCTGTTCGAGAGTGTACCTTTTCTGGATTTATGAAGTGTAACCCTACGGTCTTCCATGGACACGAGGGAGCTGTTGAGCTAAGTAGGTGGTTTGAGAAAACAGAAATGGTTTTCGGAATTAGTGAATGTGCGGAAGCAAGAAAGGTTAAATTTGCTGCTGCCACACTTCAAGGGCGTGCCTTGACATGGTGGAATTCACAGGTTGCAACTAGGGGATTAGAGGCTGCTAATCAGATCGGTTGGACTGAAATGAAAAGGTTAATGACAGAAGAGTTTTGCCCTATTGAGGAAATTCAGCGAATGGAGCATGAACTATGGAATTTGAAGGTTAAGGATTTTGACATAGTTTGATAATTCTACAATCTTTCACCAGAAGTACCATTCTAACAAGGCAACTGAAGCACACATACACACCCGGAACTTCGAGATAGACATGTGTGTTCGATCACATCCCCATTCGAATTTAACCAACGGTTAGGATGAAGAAAGAAATAGGGTAGGAACCTTCTAACTTTCACCAAAAGTCGTAAACCAATAAGGCAGCTAAGACATGCATACATGGCCGTAACGAAGTAATAGACATGCACACTCGAACAAGTCCTCATTTGCGTAAAACCAACGACTAATCATTAGGTGAGAGGGAAGCAAAATGTTGTTAAATAAAAAATCAAGAAACAAATAGATTAAAACTTAAGTTACAAGTTGCTAGACACATATTTCCTGACCGTTACCTGATAAAGACATAACTATTTACAATGTCTTGATCATTGATAAAAAATGACAACCTAAGTTGGCGTTCCCGTAACGATCAACTTACCAATCTTCCCAAAACTTTACATACTTTACAAGGCAAGTGGCGATATCTTCCACTTTGTACAATACTCTACATCGTTGATTTTTAGACATATCAATGAATAATCGGTCCTTCGTATAATTCCTTCGGTAATTCTTTTTGCGAAATGATTATCTTAAAACTTTCTTTCTCTCTTTTTTGTATTTCTTTCTCATTTTTTTTTTGTATTTTTCCATTTTTTTGTCCATTTTTTTTGCTAACTTATTCTTCAAACGTCTGTGTAGTTTTCAACCATCTTTACCATCATAATAATTTCCTGAGTAATTTGCCTTCGGTAATTTCTCGTTCTTTATTTTTTTTTGAGGGGGGGGGGGGGGGGTTTCACCAATAATTGTGACGGTAGTAAAATCACATGAGTTTTGACTACTAATATACATTCCCATTTGCAATGTGCAAATTTCCAACCACACCAAAGATAGAAAATGACACAAGACTCGGGAAATACAAACTTTACACTTTAAAACAACTAGCAACTGTAAATTAAACATTTAATCTAACAGGTACGGTTAAGGTGTAAGGTATGACGAAACAAATAGTTGGTGAAATAATTGGTGTAAATTCCTAAAGGATTGGCTCTACGGGTTGTTCTAGTGGATCATCACTCTAAAGATGAGAGTGGAAGCGTTTAAACCGGAGTTTAACTAACCGGTGTAGTTAGGTAATAAACAACATGTATAGGCGATTTGGTTGTAATCCTAATATTTACCAATTTAAACAAGTTACTCCAATTAAATCCATAATACTCATTATTGTAGTCTCGAATAGATATACCAAGCCAAGTTCTAAAGTCTACAACATCACCGGCACACTCATATTTTGTGGAATTTCAGTAAACATTAGGAAATGGAAAGGTTAAATCCTTATAATATTTAATAAGGGTTATTGTGTACGGGTTATGTAACAAGTAATTTCAAAAAAGTTTGCTTGAAAAAAAATTAAAATTTGAGCATAAATTAAGCTTTTATTGTGAAAATTTAGACAAGTGATCATTCTAATTCCATCCCCCCACTTGAATTATACAACATCCTCGTTGTATATAAAAAACATTAAATACGGGAATTTAAAAAGAATTAGAATGAGAAAATCCCCTGATTTTTGCTCGGTAGATTCTCTAATTTGCGTTTATGAGCAAGATTTTGTGTTGAACAACCGTCTTGAGGTTTCAAGACTCTAACACTTCAAGATTTCCAGATTTGTAAATTCTCCACCAATATTCGTCGATATTTCTTTCATAAGGTCATGTGTAAATTATTAGAAAACAAATGCAATTCTATCTTCGTGTATTCGTTTGGTTAGACTCGAAATAAACACCTAAAACTGAACAGGAAGTCGATACGCCGTATCCATACCCCAAGATACGCCGTATTGATACTTGTATACGCTGTATTCATTTAGTGAATACGTCGTATAGATTGTGCTAAAAATAAAGACTGGATAACGTCCAGATAGTCGATACGCCGTATCCACGGGGTTTGGATATGCCGTATAGACAGTCTGGGAAGACAGACCCGATAAAATTTGATAATACATTCCGGGTTGTCTCCCGGCAAGCACTTTTGTTTACAGAAAAGTTTAGTAAAAGTTACTACGAGCCCCAATTTAATCCCATCCTTATAAAACAATTTGGGGTCGAACGGGATGCCAAAATGGTCACTAAAATTCTTGATTAGAAGAAAATGAAAGACCATACGCGCTTTGTTAAGATAATTCCAAGTCATGATATTAAAATTTAATTCCTTGATAAAAATTTCAGTTTTGAAAAATTTATTAGATGTATCATGACTTGTTTCCAAAAACTTATTTGACCCATGTGCATAGGCACCAACATCGACATTTATTACATTAGATAATGGTATGACAGATAAATCCCCCGAAGAGTGTTCAATATCGATTTTATCATCATTGTCCGTATCCGTTTTTAATTCATCGGGATAAATTACGTTAAAAGGAAATAAAATCATTAAGCATATAACGTTTGTATCCACTATCATCATATTCCAACAATGATGTTTCAATCTTTCAAATTAAATCATCGAAATGAGGTTGAGGTTATATAAAAAACGTTTCAGTTATAAATCTGATTTGGACGAGATTGAGCATCAATTGTAAAAAATGGCTGAAAATTTATTCTCGAAATCTTTAAAGAGATCCTAAATCATCAAAATAACTGAACTTAGGCTTTGTGTGAATGGAAGCAAAGGCATATTGACTTTAACATTAACAATTTCCTAATCCTTTTTAACATTGTTATGACATAAATATATTTTGTAAGAAAATTCTATATTTGTGTCGAAAAATACCGTGCAAATCTACATTCATCGTCGTGATTCGTCAAAAACGATATTCTAAAGTCAATTTCATCGTTTTTGTTAATGAGAACTTACCGTAGCAACACGAGAGTGATGTTCATATTTAATAAGTGAACGTATTAAAGACTAAGGGTAAGTTAACGAATCCTAGCCAGTCGAGTATTGCGTAAACAAGCCAAGTCTCGTTAATTAACTACCCGACACGAGCTCGGCTCTTGCTCGATGTAAAATTTTATAAATTGGCTCGAGCACGGAACTGCGATTTATTTTATGTTTGTTTGTTCAGCACGAGCTCGAATGCTCGATGTATAAAGTAACTTCTAGACTTTTTTTGTTACTAACACTACAATAAACTAACTTATAAGTCATAATAAGCTCGATGTTAAACATTCGATAACTTGATAAGCTCGATATTAACTCAAGCATGAGCTCGAAAGCTATCGATAAAATTTAAAAATTTTAAAATTTAAAATTTTAAAAAATTATATAATAATGCCCAAACTAATTAACGTTTTTACTTAAATTATAAGTGTCAGACAATGAATATTTATGAAACAAACAATCAATGTTATATAATAACATCTAAAAAAGCTTAACATAAGTTCTCCAATGTGCGAGGGGTCTTTGCTTATATAGAAAGGTTGTTACCCTGTAACAAGACTTTATTCTACCAAGCAATGAGAGGGATAAGTCTCTAGCCATGTCCATTTCATAAATTTTAGATTCTTCTTGTCTTTTGATATTAATTCAAACTATATTTCTTATTTTATTATCTAAGTATTTCTAGTTTAGCAAAGAAAAAATATCAATGTTGTCTTTATATTTTACTAATTTTAAAACAAAAAAAAATATAACATAATAAACATATAAATAATTAGTAATAATGATTACAGTAAAGGCTTTACAATCTTCTTTTATTATAAAAAAAAATATTAAAAACTATTCAGATAAATTATATATTATAAGAAAATAAATAAATGAATAAAACACCAGAATAAAAATAAAAAAATAAATATGTAATTGTAAGGTAAATGAATAAATTGAGTTTATCAAGCATTAACTTAAGCAAAGATATATCAAACATGTACATGTTCAAACTCTAATTTAACTGTTTTAAGTCTAGAAGATGCAATTAACCTATCGAATAAAGTCATGTTTAAACTCTCTGTAACGTCGCGTTCAATGTGATAGTCTAAATCAACTACTCTTTGAGGCATCTTTGAGATATAGAAACGAGTTCACATTTCTTCTAAAACAAGAATAAATTTATTCCTTCAATAACAGTCAAGCTCTTATCCTACAATTAGATTATAATCGTTCATAGTACTAATTCAGATTAATTGGGTCACCGAATGGTTGATGTACAACCGAAATGCTTCTGATCTCTTTTCTAATTTTTTTTCTTTTATTGAGAACACTAAATGATGTACATGTATTATACATAATTTCCATCCTAGTATATGTTTTACCTCTTTCACACTAGACATATTAATCGAATTTAATCTACCAAGTAAAATTTTTGTTAAGCTTAATTTCATGAAACTAGCTGAAGTGATAGTTTTTGCTTGTACAAGTGTATTAGATGCATTATATTTTGGAGATCATCAAAATCCAAGTTGATGCAAAGAATTTTGAGCACTAATGCATGAAATATTCAAAATTGAGTAGCTTTGGTGAACATCCAAATTTTTCTAGGCCTGCAAGTGTTACAAAAGAAAGATGACATCTTCCTCTCACAAGACAAGTATGTTGTTGATATTCTCAAAAAGTTTGGATACACAGATATAAGGTCAGCAAATACTCCCATGGATAGGGAGAATCCTTGGGGAAAAGATGGAACTGGTAAAGATGTGGAAAATTCAATTGTATGCGATCCATGATTGGATCATTAATGTATCTCACTGCAATCAAGACCAATAACAAGTTTGGCTGTCTATGCATGGCTAGACACCAAGTGACCACCTAAAAAGTGTACATCTACATTCTGTTAAAAGGATTTAGGTACCTAAAAGGTCACCCTAAGTTGAGATTTGGAAATCCTAAAGATTCTCCTTTTGACTGTGGCATATTCATACAGTGATATTTTGGTTGCAAAATCGAAGGATAGAAAATCTACCACTGGAGTTGTCAGTTATTTTGGAAGAATGTTTATTCACATGGCAATGCAAGAATCAATACCAAAATGGCCCATCCACAACAAATAGCAGAGTATGTAGCAGCTGCAAGTGGATGTGGGCAAGTGCTTTGGATACAAAATTAGTTGCTAGACTATGGTTAACATTTCCATTGAACACTAATAAAAATATTGATAATAACGAAGTGCGAATAATGTATTGTTAAAAATCCTGTCTATCACTCTAAAAACAAAACACATTGAGATACGACATCACTTTATAAAGCAGACTTGGGCTGATGAAAAAGAACTAATTAATGCTGATCATATTCATTACAATGAGAATGTAGCAGTATTGTTAACAAAATCTTTTGATGTGGGAAGGTTCCAGACTTATGTTTGTAAGTATTGGATGCTGACCCCTAAAATGTTTTGTCTCATAACTTTTTATGTAAATATTAGTAATAGGAAATTCACTGTTAAAAACTATCAATAAGTGTTCGAGCTACTATAGTAAAAGCAACTGTTAGTCATTTATATCCCACTGGACACTTCCGACTATTAGTGTTTTTTCTGGTTTTGGACTAACACTACAGAAAATAGTGAGCAAGACATGATGAAGTTCTAAATGAGACACAAAAGGTGGTCTAAAAGGAACAATTAACACATAATATGTACGTAAATTTGTAAAGATCAAACTGTCCTGGGATTTGGGTAAAAGAACCTCTAGGATTAGGTTATTCAATAGAAAAACCAAGTGCTAGTCTTAGACTGTCCAACTAGTGGATATGAAGGTGAATCTGTGACAATGAAGGCTAGTTGAATTACTTTCTTGAGTCCTTAACTTTTGAGGCAAATACCAACTTCCATCATATAGTGGACTTCCTTGAGGCCTCTCACTTAAGGTATGCTTTAACGGTTCGTCCCACTGTCAATGTTTCACACATCCAACAGTTTTGGTCCACTGCTAGGGTCGAAACAGTGGATGGAGAAACAAAGATTATTGCTAAGGTTAATGGCAGGCAACGTACTGTTACTGAATCATCTATCAGAAGGCATCTTAAACTTTTTGATGATGAAGGTATCAACACTTTGCCTGATAATGAGATTTTTGAAAAACCATTCAGCTTATGGCAATATATAATTTACCAAACCAAAAATTTTCTTTCAAAAAGGCCAAATTTCACATCAGAGGAAGTTTCTCATTCATCACCAAAATGCAGTGTCTAAGATCCAAATGGAGTACTGATTAATGAGTTTAGTAGTAATATTTCCACTAGTTATTGTATTTGTTTAGCCACCAATAGATTTATAATTTCACAAAAAGGAATTTTGAATATGGTATTGACATAGGAAGAAAAAAGTAAAGGGTAATTTCTATATGAACCCTATGTTTTTCTTGAAAAAAGCTTTGAAAAATGAGTCAATTAGAGGTGGCTATCTTAAACACAATAAGAATTTCTACAGTGCTGCCCATTACACACATCAAAAAGTGTTTATCTACCCTGAGAGTAATATAGTCTATAGTTTTTCTGGTATGACTAGTCCAGTTGTATTATAAATCCAATGTGTATATTCCACAGGATGTTGGAAGGTTTCCAAAAACCCAACGAGCCCCCATCAACACACCCTCACTCAGTAGAATGTAATCTACACCAGACACCAATAAGATCAAACCACTTCTCCAGAACCCATATCATAAGCAACAACACTTCCATCACAATCTCATCCTAACATTTCTACACCTAAGAGATTAACTAGAGGGCAATATGGAGATAATCTCAATCTAAAGCCCCTACAATACACCCTGGACAGATGAGCCTGCATCTCAATAAAGATGAAAGACATAGGGATGCTTTCCCTACTGCCACTAGCTTAGATGCAGGGCAGGACAGGGAAAACATTGCTAAGACCTCTGCCATGCCCCATGAAGCATCACCAGGGGTTACTCTCTTTGAGTGGTGGTTGAGGGCATATGTCAATATAAAAGGGTTCAAGAATTGAAGGACATTTGTTACCAACTAGCACCAACAACACATGCTTATGTAGCAAAGGATTCGATGTCAAGACCTTAGAAAATCCACTCAGGTTGTAAGAACATAGTCAAGACTCTTGAGGAAAATAGAAGAGAAGGAGTGAGGATTTCTTAAGAATGGAACTCCAAACACATGGGGGAATGGATCAAGGGGAGAATTTTGATGTCTGGAGAGTAGAAAAAAGTAACACGGGAAAGGAAGTAGATAACACAAGAACGCAGCAAATGTTTGTGAGCACTTTTAGCAGCTGCTAAACGTTTCTATCAAGTCAAAGCTAATTTTCCCACTGCTGCCCCTGCTGGTGTTGCCACTGCTAGTGGAAGTTTTCCCACTGCTGTAATTTTTACCACTGCCAGTGTTACAACACCTTATACAAGAAGGACAAGAGCTTCAAGAGGAATTATTATTGAACCTTCTTACACTACCAGTGTTTCAACCATCAGTGCAAAAGGAAAAGGGAAGGAGAAAATGGTAGAGTTTACAGGTACAAAGAAGAAGAAGATTCAAGAACAGCTAGATGCTCAGGTGGCTAAAGAGTTAGAAATGGAGTTTGCCAGGGAAGAACTGTTGATTAAAGAACAAGGTGAAAAGATGCTGAAATAGCCAGGGCTCAAGCAAAAAAAGAACTTAGGATTATATAAGTCTTACTTGCAAGGAGCAATGCATGATTTTAACCCCAAGTACATGACACAGTATAACAGCGAAGCTGATTTGTCACTTGATGAGAAAATGGAGTTAATTACTAAACTCATTAAGTATCAAAGGAACCTTGCTGAAATCAAAAAGTATCAAGCCCAGCAGAGCAAGCCATCAACAAAAACAGAGAAAAGGAATTTGTATATGGCCATACTAAAGAGTCATGCTGCATGGGAAGAGTAAAAGACATCAGGGGAAATGAACATTTTGAACAAATGAAGAAAAAATCAATCTCGTCAGGAACCAGTTGCAAGATTTTGTTGCTATGAACTTCAAGTGACAAAAAGTGAAAGAGATTAAACACCAGGAATTCAGTTGGCCTCAATGAAAGCTCAAAGAATAGAAGACCAGCTAAAAGCTTACAAGAACAAAACCCTCTCAAAACACAAATCTGAGATTCAAAGATTTATCAGAGGAAGAGCATAAGAAGATGATGGCGAGATAGTAACTGTATAAGAATTTACATTAAAGCACTATAGGCAAAATATCCTATTAAAGAATGGGAAATCTAACTCTGAAGAACAAGAAAAAATTGAAAATCATTAGATTTGGGAACACACAGAAGTGTTTTATCAAACATTGAAGAGAAGCTAAAGAGTGTTTGATAGAGAGGATCTGGATAGGCTTTGGAGTTTGGTCAAGAAGACTTTCAGCACTACAGATCCTATAGAGGACAAAGAAAAGGAGCTTTGGGTTGAGCTAAAGAGACTATATGAGCCAGATCCTAGAGACCAGCTATGGGCACTTCAAAGATACATGCATGACCCTTAGAATGGAGGCTCTATGACACATGTGGTGTTCACCATAGTATCTACTGAAAGAGGCAAAACAGATTTATATATGCTATGGAGAAAGACTATCCTTTTACAAAAGGACTCAACAACTTGCTGCTGCTAGGTTTAACAAGCAACAAGTGGACCAGTAATCAATGAAATGGCTAAATGAAACTTCAGATAAAAAAATAATTATAGGCATCACTGTACCAAGATTAACAAGATGTATGGAAAGCATCCTCTCTAGTTAACATTATTATTAAAGGAAAACATGAAAATGAAGATTGAAGTAACAAGATATATAGGTAGGATTATTGGGAATAAAATGCTCCAGTATTCCCCACGGCTAGATTAATGTTTCATTCCCACTGCTAGAGTATTTTCCCACTGCTAGTGTTATGTATTCGCACTGCTAGAGAAAGGTTTCTACTGCTAAAGTTTTTCCATTGCTGTCTTAAGGATAAGGATTACTCAAAGTCAAATGCACGTTATTGTTATATTTAGAATATATTTTGTGTATATTGGTATGTGCTTAATTACACATACCTTTTACCTTTAAAAACAAGCTAAAATAACCAAAAACGGACTTAAAATGCCAAAATATGAACGCTTGTTTTGCTAATTGTATATGTGCCAGGTGAACGGATAACCAAGAAAAGAACTTAAAAACACAGGTCAAAACAACAAAACAGGACCTCGGAAATGGAAAAGAACTGTGAAAAGACAAAGCCAAATCAAAGTCCAGAAAGCCGATCCAGATTCAACAAAGTTAACAAAAAGACACACTGGTCAAAGTCAAAGTCCACCCAAGTCAACCCCGGGACCCAAAGTCAAAGAAATATAAGTCTAGGGGCTGAAATTGCCAAACCCTAACTTATTTATAAAGAGGAAAAAGGAAAAGAAAAGAGAAGGGTAATTTTGCA
The DNA here is from genome assembly GCA_026074375.1 of Tanacetum coccineum. Lineage (NCBI taxonomy): Eukaryota > Viridiplantae > Streptophyta > Magnoliopsida > Asterales > Asteraceae > Tanacetum > Tanacetum coccineum. The sequence goes on along the minus strand of BQNB010000903.1, from coordinate 34,681 downwards.
ATTTTGCTCAAAGTAACAAGTAAGGGGGGCAACAACTGCCAACCCCCCTAAACTTTACACCAAATGAACGATTGGATGCAAATTGAGATATATACTCTGGGGAACAGTTGTTTTGCCAAGTCCCCAAAAGTTACTTAACCACAAGGACCAATTGTGTGATGAAACAATAAACCTTGAGGGGTCATTTTTGCCAAATGGTAAAACTTTTACTCTGTTACACATCCAAACCACTTTTCCCGCTCTCTTTTTCCCTCCCAACACACTCACGGGTGTTTATACCCGTTTTACCCCATGAATCTTCACCACCACCATGATATTCATCCCCCCCTCCTCCACTACCTTTCCCAGCTACATATGTGCCAACTTGGCAATCCCACACCCCCAAGACCAAAGTCGACGGCTTAGATTATTTTTCAACATAGAAGGGCAAGATTGAAGTGCTTTAACATCACAACAAAACAAACACACCTGTGTTTGTGTGTCTACAAACAAGCACAACAAGAAGAGAAAGAAAAAGAAGACCTAGTTTTAGATTTTCGGCTATAAATAAGCCTTGTAAGCCATTGTGGCAAGTATTCAGTTTTATATCAAGTTACATTCAAGTTTTAATTACGGAGTATTTTTATTGTAGTTTAAAAAATAGTTTTTAATGTTACATGACCATTATGCAATTGAAATTTTCCAGTTTTAAATGAAAATATAAAGTCATTTTTTTACTCAATAAGCTCTCATAACTCATTAACGACTTATTCTTGCAATAATGCTCTAATTTAGCTCATAAAACCCCCCTTTGTTATAAGAAGCCCTTTCATATTGTTTTAATTTGAATTAAGCTCATAAATGTCCTCTTGAGTGCAATTTGGAAGCCATTTGAAGTAATAAGCTCCCAAGAGCTTATTGAGCTTTTTGCTCAGGGTTTAGAGGCTAAGGAGCCATTAGGACGAGGTATTTCATATGACACTCACCTCAGAAAGAGTGTGCCAAGGGTTCTAAAAACAACTTCAAAGAATCCAAGGTCTAATCACTAAATTCTTACTTAGCTTAATTTCTAGCTTAAACCTTTAGCTTATTTGCTTTTAGTCTTTGTAAACACATTAGTTTAAGTTGTTAATTGACTGTTGTAAGTTTTTTTTATTGCATAATTTTGTGTCACATTAGCTTTTTCTCAAAAAAAAAACTGTCATAAGTGTAGTATAAGCTAGTAGAGAGAACTACTTAATTCCTTATTAAGCTAGTATATTTAGTATTTAAAAAAGCTATTAAGTATGTTAAAATTAGTAGAAGTAGATAAAAGGTTTTTTTAAGTTAAGCTTAAAAATGGATTTTAATAGCCTCTTTTGGTTTTGACAGTTTTGAGAAAAATGGGTGTATTTGAGCACAAGACCAAAACGGGTCAAAAAGGGTAATGGCTTGGTTAATGGTCACATGGTCAATTTAAGAAGCTCAAATTTATAAGTCACTATTAAAGCTTGTTGATTAAATACATTTTTAGTTGGAAAATTGTTTTCCAAGGTTTTCTAAAACCTTTTTCAAAACTGTGAAGGTTTTTAGAAACCCACAAGTGCTTATGTTGATAAGCACTAGTGGTTTTGGGTTTAAAAGCAAATAAACAAGTGTGTTTATAGTGTGTCTAACAAGGCTGTAAAAAGCTTTGATCCCTAGATTTTCAAAGTCAAAACTCACACAAGCTTTTTTTAGTCACAGTTTGTAAAAAAAAAAACCAAAAGCCGTCTTTTTTTCCACAATCAAAAATAAAGCATGTAAAAGTGATTTACCAAAGCTCAAAATTGGTGCAACAAGCCCCTTGGCTATAAGCACTCAATCTGTATTGAGCTTATTTGTGCTTTTTAGACGCATTATTTGACAGCTTAAAATAAGCTGTCAAATAAGCCCTTGAGGATTTGCCTTAAAGCTCCCCTGGTGCAAAGGGGGAACTTTAGGCTCATTGTTCTCATCTTTTAAGCCCATTTAAGCCCAAGTATTTGCTTATTTCTAGAGCATATAAGCTCTAGTATAAGCCCTCAAAGTTTCAGCTCTCAAAAGCCTCCATTTGATTGCCTATATTTTTTAAGCCCAAACAGGCCTCTTGCTGGTTATTGAGCCCCTAGGCTGAAGATTGCTTACTTTTTGACTTTGGCTTATTCACCTTATCCATAAGCCCCAACCTCTCCCAAGAGTTTTCAATGATAGGTTAGATAAGATTTTGTTTGCTTATTTCCTTTCACCTACTTATTTTGTCTAGATTTTAACATTTTAGCTTCATTAACACTATTTAAGCTTTTTTGGCATAATAAGCTCCCAACAGCTTGTTAGTTTAGCTTTTCCTTCCCTTTTAGCTTATTTAAGTTAGTTTAAGCCCTTTTTGCTTATTTTAGTCCTAAGCTATAGCTTAATTCAACCATAAACTAAGAAAATTAGCCTTTAAAAACCATTTTAGCCTGCTGTCAAATGTTAACTTATTTATAGCTTATTCATTTTGACCAAAGTCAAAAGTGTCTTTGTATAAAGTTGTTAATGTAGTAAGCGCTGTTCTTTAACTTTCAGTTTTTAGAGTTTTTGCGTAAAAATCACATTTATAATAAGCCAAAAAATAAGCCAAGCGGTAAGGGTCTGTATAGTCCACTATTTCCATAGTGTAGGGTTACCCGTTTCCCACACAAGTGTAAATTTAATAAAGTTAACCCGTTCCAACCCTTTTAGTTTAGATTGTACACGATTCTACCCCTAAGTTTTTAAAAATAAAATAAAAGGAAATACTTGGTCCCGGTGAGCAAGACTCGAACCCGGTCCAAGCGTACAATCCTTTTAACTACACACACTCACCACTGCTCCTTGGTCTTTTTCGTTAAAGACTCAAGGGTCAATTGTATTCTAAGGGCGTTTTTGCCCTTATAAAGGCAAAGAAGCTAGTCCAAGCTTATGGTGTTCGGGGCTTAATTTGATAGCTATGTGGTGTTTTGGGTATTTTTCGTAGGCCCCTAAATAAGTCTAGTATTTTGTATAAATTTTTCCTAGAATTTTTAGTAATCAATTAGTATTTTTTATAATTTAATTTAGATAAAATTTATTATTAATTCATAAAAAAAATATACAAAATTATCATAAAAATATTTTGCTTTTAGAAAATTTTCTTTGTCTCTAAGTTTGGTAGGAAAAATATAAAAAATTTTCGTAGGGTCATATTTAATAACTCTTCATCTTAAAAGGAACGGGTCCTGGGAACGATGGTTTTTGTTTTGACGTCGTTTTTTGGTCAAGAAACGGAACTCCGTTTTTTTTATTTTGGTCTAGTAAATTCTATCATTCATCGATATTTGACCCGTAGAGTAGTTTAGAAGTGAAAAATTTTCCGTAGGGTTATTTTAATATTTTTTATGATTTCCACCCTTATGTACGGGATTTTCGGGGTCATCTGTTTTCTAGTTTAATTTCTTCATTATCTAAGGTTTTTCTTAAACGATTTCATCCGTTAATATCAAATTTTGACTTTTCAACTTCCCAATCTAATTCTATCCTACAAACTCGAAATCTTCGCTACGTATCGAGATTACCAATCCACACAGCCTCGTTGGTGATTTACAACCTGGGAAAGCTCTATACTACTTCTCGGTATCATTGATTGTTAGTTTTTACACTTCTTTATATATTTTATATTTTATTATATATTATATATATTTACGATGTGAATCCGGCACGATCATATATCTCTTGTATTTAGGAGATACGGTTTAGGTCTTATCTTGTACAGGGCTCCTTGTGCTATAAAAGGAGTCCTTAGGTTAGAGTAAAAACATATACATCTTCAATATACATTCTCTAATAGCTTTAAGGTTGTGTAAACCCTAGTACTGGTTGAGTACTCGTATTATTACAACAATAATATTAAAGCTTTTTGTGTAACTCACTGTTCTATTCATTTCACTGTTCTATTTATTTCATTGTTATTCTTCTTGACCATTAAATGTTAGATTCTGCATAACCTTTGGTGAAACATCTTAACAAAGTTTCTCTCATTGTTAGTTTGGATTTATCCAAGGTGATAATAACCTTACAAGTATGTATAGTAGGATCCAAGTTTGGGAACATCACGGCCGTTTAGAAGACTCTATGGGTTGTTGTTTCAATAAGGTCGTGATAAAATATTTTGATGATATTGCCTTTGGTGAGATTGTGACCATGGCAATTTCTGAGCATGTCTTTCATACAAAGCCAAGCATCGGTTAAAGTTTCGTGTTCATGTTGGGAAAATGCTTGGATTTTTCTGAGGAGTCGATCGAATAGAGCTGGAGGAAAGAATTGGCTTATAAAAGCCGTACGAAGTTTATCCCAGGATTCAATGTTTCCTTCATTGAGTTCATCTAACCAAGTTTTTGCTTCACCCGTGAATGATAAGGGAAACATCATTAGGCGGATTGTTTCATTTTTGGTTTCTCTGTATTTGAACATGTCGTATACACCGATAAATTCATAAATGTGTTTGTGAGGATCGGTTTTGATTCTACCATCAAATTAGTTTCCTTTAACGAGAGTCAAGTGGTTACCTTTAATGGCAAATTCATTTGTGGTTTCATGAATAGTGATTGCGAGACTGGGAGTCGGGGCGACAACACGGTCGAGAATCAACATGGGTTTGTCATCCATAGGATTGAGATTCTCAAGAAGTATAAGAAAGTGACAGAAAAGTTTGATATCAAGGATAGGTGGATTGATTATTCTTGGGTCTTCGGGTCGTTCGTTACTTTGTTCGAACGAAACTTTCCTGTTTCATCGACGAAGTCTTCGATTCAAGGTTTATGCAGGTTCAGCTAAAGGTTTGACAAGTTCATAAATTGAATCACATTTATTCATCAAAAGTGAAATGTTGGATCCTATTTTAAAGAAAATATTATAGGAAAAAACTGTTTAAAAATGCAGAAAAGTGCAACGAAAATTACCTAAAGCGAGCAGAGAGTGATTTTTTTGTTAAAGCGATTAATATAAATCTTAATTAATAAGTAATAACAAAGAACAATTAAATTCCCGACAAGCTGACGACAAAAACTTTATGTTTTCAAAAGCTAAATTTATAAGACAATTACTGGTTATATATATAGAAACACAACGGGAAAATTAAAAAAACCCCTCGTAATAATAGATTTAGGGTAAGACCAGGTCGTCCAAAGGGATTTGGTTATGTTCGTATAATCACAATAATTAAAATAATTTATAACAACTTTTTCAAAATGAATAACGGATAACTGATAATGGGGAGTTTCAATGATAAAGGAATATGACTACTCGAATAACTGTTGGGTGCAAACCCAATCCCACATCGGTATAATAAGTAAACTGAAGATGGGTTTCACACTTATAAATACCACTCTCATTGTAATTGTAAACTAGGATCTGGGTGTGTGTGTTTTGTACCCCGTGCAGTTTGGCACGGGTCGTGTAGTTTGGCATGGGTCGTGCAGTTTTGCACGAGCCTGAGCAGTTTAGCTTATAGCTTAATAATATCTCTCTGGTTTGATCACGGTACATGCCACTACAAACGCTAGTACGGATGATACCATGCTATATCTATGTGTCGCTTATATTTCCGCTATTTACTTTCGTAAGCCTTGTTTGTAGTCTTTGTTTGTTCGAGCGATGTGTGTAGGAGCTATATAATGTACAGAGGTTTGTACAAAGGTGTGTGCAGGTGTCATATACCCTAACAAAGTGGTATCAAGAGCTAGGCTATGATAAATAATGGCAAAATACAGTGAGCTAAAGATCGATAGTATGATGGTTATGATTTCAGTTTTTGTAAGATGTAGATCGAAGGCTCTCTAGAAGCTTTAGGAGACTTTGGCAAAAGCCAAACCTTCAGGTATGAAGACTTTGTTATTATTATCTTCGTAGTCTTAGATTTGGTCAAGCACTTTTACAAAATTGAGTGTTTTCGTGAATATACTACTAAGCTAACGTAACAAAGGGAATTGAGATTTGATTTCTTTATTGAGATCATTCGTACAGGAAGACATCTAGAAATATACGAATTATTTGTTAAGTGCAAAGGACAGATCTAGGGACAGAGGGTACGATAGAGGGAAGGAAGCAGAACATAAATAAGTCGAAATCATGGAAGATATGAGAGATAAAGTACAGGCGGAATATTAACAATGTTGGAGAAATTGCAACCAGAAAGGCACTTTCAGAGAATCAATGTTCGAGAGCTTGTAGCCCTCTAAGGGATAAGGAGTTAACAAGGCAGCTAAGATTCTGATGACGCACTGGTATTTTGCGTAAAAATAATAACGGTTGATGATCGTATTATGGGATTCGTGTGCATCGTTCAATGCTACCGTATTGCAAGGAAGAGTTTATAAAGTTTCAAGCTATGCTCCTGTAAGGTTCGTTTAGCTGAAGACAATACTCTAAACATTGTAGCAGGCATTGGGGATTTTTAATCTTTAAAAAACTTCTTATTGGTACAACGTTAGACTCAAAAGGATTGATAGGAGTACATTCGAGCGCCAAAAGAGAAGTTAATCTCAGTATAGGCAGCTTGATGAGGAAGGATAACACATAATTCTTTAGTAGTTTTCGAGCAATGGAAGGTTACAAAAGGTATTATTGGTGGTAGCTCATGGAACAAAAACGTGGAAACTGTATATAGGTTGAGTGTACACCCGAGGGATAATATGCAATTATAAATGGTAGTATGTCAGAGCATCTGTGAAACACCAAGAGTTGGTGATCTGAGTAGTGATTGAGTATATGCAATATTAGCTTCTAAAGCAATGTTCCATATGTACAGAAGGTAGATATCTACTTCTGTAAGCCAGGTGGTTTGGGGAAGCAGAAGAACCTTTCCTTCATAATGTCAAAGAAGACAAGGAAACTGCAGAGTCAGATCAAGATCATACAGAAGCTGTGCCCTAATTTATATCATCAATCTGAGGATCCCTGCTAAACCTATGATACTGTTAACTGAAGACTGCCGCCGAGTTGCAGCAGGTATAAAACAGAACATAAAAAAACCTTCAAGTGGAAGTTTTTTGAAGCTTAGATACTGAGTGAGAGAATAGTAGCAGACCTGATTTTAAGATTTTTGTCAAGAACGGGATTGTGATGCTAAAAATGGTCCCGGAAACTCCTCTACAGTTTGGTGTTGCTAAAAGATTGAGCTGAACATTCAGAGCAGAGAGCGCGGGGATTCGCGCAGAGGCTCCAAAGATGTTATGGGCAGATTCAGTTAGTACGGCCGACTTAATCTATCGCATACCCTACTTTCTGATAGGGTTGCGTATTCCAGAGGATGAATGGCGAGGGAAGGATACTAGTCTCACTCACTTGAAGGTATATGGTTTGTGACGATATTTTGTTTAAAGTGAAAGATGTTTGCGAAACATGAAAGTACATTACATAGCAGTGTCTCAGATGAAAATGCGATAACTAGCTTTTAGATGACGAAAATCCCCAGTTTTATCCGAAGCAGAGATATTACATTTGTGGACTCGATTTATGAAGCCAGGTCTGCGACAAATTCAAGTAGCTTAACGAAGCCAATACAGAAGAGTCAAGTGGTGTTAGTAGACATTCAAGAAACTTGTAGAGAATGATAACATAGTTGTCAGAGCAAAGGGTTAGAGTTCAAAAATACACTAAGAGCCTAGTTAGGAGCTCAGATACGATGAGGGGTCCGAACAGTAAGAGCTTCTGAGGAAAGTGGAAGATCAGAATGAAGAATACACTAAAGACGAAGCATTCCTCAGGAGGGAGCTCAGACACCACATGAACGAAGATCTACCAGAGAGTCCAGGGCTCCAGTAAGGTACTCTCTATCAGCAAACTTTTTCCTACTGACAAGAATGGTGAACAAGTCTTATTCAGAAGCCTTGATTAGCAAAGAATTTGCATAAGTAGAAAATGGCTATTAAGAAGAGAATGATTTCACTTGAAAAGAACCAGACCGTGTTCCTTAGTTAGATTACTCCATCAAGAAGAAAGGCAGCACAAAGCTCGTTGGAAGATGATCAGGGTAAAGAAAAAGCATGATGGCTTCAAAAGGTACAAGGCTAGATTATTAGGAGTTAAGGTGTTTTTCCAAGCGGAGAGAACAGAGTGGGTTAGGACTAACAATGAGATCTCGTCACCATTTGTGAATGAAGAGTAACAATCAGGATATATTCTTGGAGTATTGTAGTTGTAGGAACCTTCTTATATGGGAGCCTTTAATGATACATCTACATAGCACAAAAGCGAGGGTTTTCAGCTAGCTAGACAGAAAGAAAACCTAGAGTGCAGATTAAAGGAAATTCTATACGGATTAAAGAAAGCACGAGAATACAAAGATTACATCTTAAATTTAATAGTTTTATGTAGAGGCCAAGGTACAAGAGATATGTTATGGACCATTGTTGCTACTAAAAAAAAGGTTGGTTCTCCTCCATTATATTACAGTTATAGTGATGACATTGTTGGGTAGGCTCATAATCTACATGGCAGAATTCAACAAGCCTAAGTGGTAGATTGCCCTTAGAAGTTCGAATATGAAGGATAATGCTCTAATAAGGCAGGTGCTTTGGTTATTTCTTGAACCTTTGGTGTAACAACAGTCAAGTGGATGTCTAGACAACAAAAAGTATCACTATGTTAACGATAGAATCTAGTTTAATGGCATTTGCATAAGCATGAAGAGAGTTTATATGGTTAAGAAGTCTCTTAAAAAGTTAGACAAGAGCTCAGGCATAAGTGTTTAATAATGTTACAGATATCCACCAAAGAGTTTAAGTTTCATCTTGTGAAGGAAACAAAAGTTTTCAATTAGTGTGCAAAATCTAGTAATTAGGATATTGATAAGTTGGAAGGTCCATATCATTGTTGAAGATTCTTAGAACGAAGAGCCTATGCAGCGATGTTCACTCAGGTTGGTGATGAAAGAGAAGTTTGAAGTTTCAAGCGTAGCTTTAACATGGCCTCCAAGAGAATGAAAACGGATGAATGGAGGTCTTACAGAGAGAAGGTTAATTCCGCCAGTATAAATGTAATTTAGATCAGATACCTTGTATCGAAAGTCTCACCCTTGTGTTTGGTTAATGCAGCGTTGTTCCCATTATTTCAGGCGGTACAGAAAGGTTAGAGCAATAGCATTGTTTAAGGGAAGGTTATTCTTAGTTTAATGATGTTAGTTCAGTATAAACCTTAATTCGAAAGTCACCATAGCCGTTGCGTATTGGTTGGTGCAAAGAACAGTGTCCGTATGTTCGGGCGTTACAACAAGGTTAGAGCGGTAACATTGGGTGAGTTAAAGGGAAGGAGTGGTTCAAAGTATACAAAGATAACTTGAGAACGGGGAGCATAAGTAGATCAGCCTCTAAGAAAGAGGAGATGTTGAGTTGAGAGACTCTAACGGCCCAGCTGTGTTGGCGCATGTGGCCGCAAGCCCAAGTTAATCCAGACTCAACGATAAGCTCAGGTAGAGCAGAACACATCGTTTCACATAGAGTGGGACAGTGGTCCAGGACGACTCTAGATAACAAGGATGTATCCTTATCGTTAGATAGGGATGCCTATTGTAGTATTAGGATTTGAGGGTGGAGGGATTGTTGGTCTGAAACCCAATCCCACTTCGGTAGCATAAGTAAATATCCCTTGCATCATCATAATGATGAAAATCGGGCATATGATCTTCAGGTAGAGCCTGAAGCAACAAGGTTCTCACCTTATTCTCCCTTTGTACAGCAACATGCTCATCAAGAGAGACAGGAGGATGAACAATTGTATTTCCTCTTGCATCTTTTCCCAACCTCTTTGGACTGTTCCCTTGCTGAACAATCCTCCAAAGATTATGATCAGCATTCTGTATCCAGTACTCCATCTTCATAGCCCAAATCTCATATTTGTCCTTCTCCAGATAAGGAAATTTTGCATTGTTGGCAGAGATAGAGGCTGTTTGGAACTGTTGAAACTGTTGTGTCTGGACATTGTTAGGGTACTGCTGACCAGTAGGTTGAGAAGGTTGAGTAGGTTGAAAGTGAACAGCAGGTTGTGAGAAGATAGGTTGTGAGAAAGCAGGCTGTGAGAAAGCAGTTTGAGTGAATGTCCCACCGGGTGTACCAAATGTAGGCATTGGTTGTGTGAGTTCAGGTATGAAAGATTCTGAGGTATCATCTTGAGTAAACGAAGGTGAAGCAGATGGATTAGGGTCAGGATACGTGAATGTTGACTGAGTAGGTATAGTAGGCATGGATTCTGACATAGTTAATCGGTTAGAGAAACAAAGTTTTGTTGTGGTAACGAGTGATTCTTCTTTATCAGAGGCTCTCTCCAGGCTCTGATACCACTTGTTAGGATCTCGTACTAGATAGATCTTCTAGCCTTTGTGGTTGTATAGTGCTTATGTAATCACAAGCATATACGTGAGAGACTCTAGCAAATGTTTAGGCGGAAACTAAACAATTCAACAAAGAAGAACAACTATATGAACAATGATCCTCTATGGATCTTTCTATTGATAATAAAATGTTTTTCTAATTTGCAATCGGTGTCAAACCCTAATGCTAAAGGTTTCTTTTATAGAGAAGAAACCCTAAATTGGTCAACAAGAAAACTAAAATCACGTAAGAGATATACATCAATCTCTTCCTAATTTATCTCATTCCTATATTAATGAGATAATTCTATAACTATAATTCCTTAATTACATTAATTACGTCCATAAATAACAATCAGCAGATTCTATCTCTGTCAGCAGGAACGGGAACATGACCAGCAGAAACATAATCAGCAGGAACATAATCAGCAGGAACGACTTAATGCCATCAGCAGAAACGAAAATCTCTAACAGCAGAAACGACACTTAGTCGTTTTTCAAGTATTCCCAACAATCCTCCCCTAAACTTGGTTTTGACTCCGTTAATACCAAGTTTCTAGATAGATCTTCGCAACACAAGAGGATTGAGTAACAGCAGAAACAAAGTAAGTAGCAGCATCAACACAAGCAGCAGAAACTAGAGAAACCACAGCAGCATCAAAAGAACCAGCATGAACTCGATGAACAGCAGAATCAAATGAGGCAGCAAAATCTTGAATCAGCAACGTCCAGTCTTTGCAGCAACAGCACCATTGACAAGTATGTACATCAAATCAAAAAATTTCAGTCTATTCTCATCACTTCCAGGTGTGTTAACTCCTGTGAGAGGTGAATCATTGAAAAATGTAAATGGATTTGATGTCTCTTTACCAGTTAGCCATTAACTCTGGAGTAGTCAGTTCTTTGGCCACCAGAAAGGTGTATGTCCATGGTCAACTGAGAACCATTTCAACTCTCAGTACTTGAAACATTGGTGAGTTGAATACCATATGGTTTTGGGCAAACCATTACAGCCATCAACGGATTTGATATGCCTTTACCTGTAGCCGTTTGCTCAGGGCTAGTCAATCCTTTGGCACCTAGAAAAGGTAAATTCCATGGTGGATTGATAACCATGTCAACTCTTTGTACATGAAACATGGTGAGTTGATATACCATCCACTTTTTGGTAAAGTGTCAACCATCTAATATGGATTTGCATGTCTTTACCATAAGCCATAATCTTATGGACTAGTCAACTCTTCACTTAGACAAATATGGTGAGTTGAAAACCATACAATTTTTAGTAAATTGTCAACTATAAACGGATTTGAGAAGTCTTTACCAAGAGCCGTTTGCTCCTGGACTAGCCATTTTTCATCCCAACAGGAATATGGAAAATGAATACCATCCAGGTTTTGGTAACCTGGCAACCATCAACGGATTTGAGTTACACACCAAAGCCGTTTGCAATGGTGAGCCAGACTCTTTCTTGGCTGTTAGCCATGGTGAGCTGAAAACCATTTGTCGTGCAGTGCAAGCACTAACACCAAAGTTATACAACACTATACTATCAATAAAACTAACTAAGAGTACATATTTTTTTTTAAGGAATAATCTAACGAAACTATTGGAAAACCAAATATCAACAAGACACAAACTACATAGGAAACAAAAGCAAGGACACTCATAGATTCCGTAGCCGCCTGAAACTGTCTGAATTAACATACCAGCAACAAACATCCGACAGTAATGTAGGGTGGAACTGTGAGCCTATGGGTAACATCTATCAATCATATAATCCTTTAACTTAAATACCCAATACCCCACACCTAAAACGTTATTCCCAAATCTTTAATTATCCAATTCCTCCCCTCTCCAAACAAAAAACCCAAACCACAAAAAAACAAATATACCCCCAAAACCCCAACCCTTATCCACTTCCCCCCCCCCCCTTCCCCATATTTTTTTCCCCCCCCCCCCCCCCCCCCCCCCCCCCCCCCCCCCCCCCCCCCCCCCCCCCCCCCCCCCCCCCCCCCAATCGATATACAACTTCCAGCTGCTCAAATCCAGTCATCTTGTGTTGCGCCAAAAATCTTCCGTCATCAGAATGGAGCGACTGACATAACAGATTTACATCCCTCCATAGGTCTAAACCAACATCGACGTCTGGGTTTAAACGAAAGTACCTATTCATCCGTCGTCGCAAAAGAAGGAGATCCTCACGATAAACATAAGGTAGCAACTGTTTCAAGTAGGTAAAGTACCTTCGCCGTCGGTTCGGCCTGATGATAACATTGATAATAACTGTTTACTAAGCGGATAGATCCATCTCCTATCTTGAAATGCTCCATATGGAAGAGGGGGGAATATAAATTTCTCCATATATCATCACTCCCTTTACGCTCAGAACTGAGGAAGTTCTTCAACTGGTTTATCCCATAAAAGAGTCATCACTTCGCACCCCACGATGTTTACGGACAAGACCGAGGAGGATGATGCTGCAGAAGTCGGAATGGTTTCAACCTTGACCCAGTGGATCAACTATTTCATCATAAGAAAGCGTGTCCACAACCACAACACCATAAACAAACCAGTAATATACTGACCCCGAAAGTGGAATCTCTGCTAGCACTTCATCATTCCGTGTCAGTGTCAGCAGCAACTCGCGAGGACTCATACTATCTGCGCGTCCTCATCACTATCCAAGAAAAACACATTAATACCTCCTGATGTGGGTTCAAACAGAACATCAATTGGTATGTGATCAGTAGAGACAGGTGACGGGGAAGAACTATCAGCAGAATTTGCAAATGGTGAAACTCCACTTGCACGGTGTGAACCAGCAGAATCCATTGCTGCTGAAGTGGGGACAGTAGAATCAGGAACACCAAATACACCTCCAGCAGAAGTGGGAGCAGCAGAGCCAGATAAAGGAGGAGCTGAACCAGCAGGATGAAAACGACTACCACCAGCAGAATCATGATCATCAGCAGGTTGTGTGGTAGCAGCAGGATACTTTTGAAGGCTGTGAGAAGCGCGTTCAACCAGTTTTCTTTTAGAAGGAGGCTTAGTAATAGCAGGCTTGGGATCGAAATAGATTTTAACTGAGCACTCAAACAAAACGATACTTTTCAAAGTCTCTCTTTTAGTTTCTTATCTTCCTATTAATCGTCTGAGATATTCCTCGTTACTCTTCATGTCATACTTGTTTCGACATAGCCTTGACCGCTTTCATAGTGATAGTACCATTATGAGCTGCACACCACTGATTTTTAACCAAGTTACGCATCATTTGGGTGACTTCAGAGTGCTTTAGCGGCTTCCCCTTGAGTGCTCTATAGCGTAAATCTGCCAAGGCTCGCTTCTTCCGTTCCTTAATGGCAGTCATGCGCTCAATAAAGTTGTCTTCGTTGACATCAGCTCCCAACAACTCACGTGCCAATGCAGGATTTGTACCAACTTGCATCATCAAAGTCAACCAGTCCGTGTCTGTCATACGCAGCAAGAGTTCATCTAATTCCTTCGCGCGCTGCTCAGAAACAAGAGGCACGTCTGCCTGAGCCAAATCCTCAGCCTGTAACTGCTGAACCAACCGCGCACTTGCCTGTTCTTCTTCGAGGCGTTGCCTGGCCTGTGCATCCTCTGCAAGAAACTCAGCAGGGATCTCCAAATCAGGCATGGGAGCCTTTCCCTTATCAGCACCAACAGACGGACCAGCAGATTCAGAGATATCCGCTTGAGGAAGAACATCAGTAGAGAGAGGAGCATGAAACTGCGCAAAAGCTGAAGTATTAAACTCTGTTCTGGCACGTCGATAAACCGACCTCTTACGCCTAAGAGGAACCTCCTCCTCCTCGCGTTCCTCCATATCCTCAGAGGGAACAGTAGCTTGATCATGACCCAGAGCTTCAGATGCCATACGTGATAATCCTTCAAGGTCAACTGCGTGGGGACACGGCAATCGCTTAGTTTGGGGAATTTTGATATGTGAGAAATCACATATCCTTGTTATACCAAAAATGGCCTTAAAATGAACAAATTGTGCAATTTATGCTTGTATATTGCTTGTTTTGCCATTTGTGATGTTTAGGTACGGATATTGCAAAAATCACAAGAAAACAGTCAAAACTGGGCAAACACGAACACGGGGACGGATAGAGTGCACAAGAGCCGGAAGTTTTTTAGCAATGTCCAACAAAGTCAACTCTTGGTCAAACCACAAAATGACAAAACCCTCAAAATCCCAAATGAGCCCTCAATGTTAAACAAATTCACAAATAGTCCTTAAGTGACTAACACCGTTAGTCCTCTTTTATTAAGAAGATAACGGTCGTTAGTCTCTTATTAAACCCAAAACCCTTATACCATTTAACTCGAGCCCAAATCATAACCCTTAGCCCAAACCCTTTTATAAAAGCCCAAGTAAAAAAAATAGTTAAACGGGTCAAACGAAATCGTTATAAAGAAAATGGCGCGAAGGATTTTTACTATTCATCCGTTGTCCCAAACTAATTACCCTGCTCAAATTAGAAGGGTAAAATCCCCTCCCTTTAATTAATCCTATGTGGCACGAAGTTACCAAGTACCAAGTGACATCTCATCATAGAAAAATTTACTTCAAGAGCTTGATATGGTTAAGACACCCAAGGGGAAATGATCACCGTACTCAAATCAAACACACCAAATGTGGAATTTTGCACTGAAATCAAGCTAAAAGAAGCACACCCTCCAAAGATATGGGATTGCCAGCCTGGCAATCCATGTGCTCACTAGTTGATCCAACGACTAAAGATTAGGAGCTAATGATTGGTAATGATTGAAAGGCCAAGATCAAACCAAGGGGAGCGTGTGCAGAGGTCTAGATCCTTCTCTCCAGGCTTATAAATACAAGACCTCATCTTGCACCTCCCTCACTCACTAAAAGGGCAATCTATGGAGTAGTTTTTAGTGTAGCTTTAGTTTAATTGTCATTTAGCTTATTAAGTCATTTTCAGCTTATTGTAACTTTTTCTATTGTAATTTCAATTTAAAAGCTTTGTAACCTTTCATCTTAACCAATAAAAGTCAGTTTTATTTACCTTATGCTTAACTTCAGTTTTTTACTTAATTGAATGATGGATTGATTTAAGCTCTCTTACTAATCTAATAAGCTCAATTAGTTGTCATTTTAACTCATAAGCTAGCTACACTCTCATCTAAGCTCTTAAAGCTTAAATAAGCTTATCTTAATCAAATTCACTCCCAAATTACCTCAGCTTAAACTTGGAAGGGAAACCAGACATGGATGGGTTTCCAGGACCTCACTAGCTTATCTATGATAAGCTAGAGCTTGTTGATAGCTCACAAGAGCATTTGATAAGCCTTGTTTAGAGCAAAGGCTATTGTAATTTTCTCAACTCCTATTTTATTAGACTTAATTTTGAATTTCAGCTTGTTATTGCTTATTTTTTGTTTATTGCTGTTTAGTTTAGCTTAATAGTGCTTATTATAGTTGTTAATGCTTATTATGTTTGATTGTTAGGTTTAAATTCTTAGTTTACTCTTATTTGTTATAAAAACTGTCAAAAATTCAAAAATATTAGCATAGTTAAAAAGCTTATTGTTCTAGCTTATTAGTTTGTTTAAATCTGCTTATTAGGTCTTATTATAGCTAAATGATATCTGGTATTTGCAACTTATTCTTAAAATTCAAATTTTATTAAGCTTAGTTTTGGATTTTTCACTTAAAAGGGGGTGTTTGTGGCATAACAAGTACTAACTGATAGTTAGTACAAGTTATAGTCCTTATAAGTCCTTTAATTTGAGTTTAAATCTAATTTCTAGGTTTATAAGTTTAGGATTTAAGAGTTTAGTTTGGCTTAGATCAAGTTTTTTTAATAAGTAGTAATAAATTGCATTTGAATCTGTTAAACAAGTAACAGTATGTATAAGTTATTTTTAGCTCTTACTTTTTAAGCTGTTATCATTGCTCTCTTTTGTTTTGTTTCAGTAATTTTAAAGTGTAGAAACAAAGTACCTTAGGCCTGCACTAGTAGTTTTATGTTTTGGTTGCCAATTGCATCAGCAGTTTAACTAGGCAAACGGTCTTTTTCTAGCCTAAATATCAGAGGGTAAATTTAGCTATTACGTCTTAATTTTTAGTATATAGGTAGATTTTAGGACAATTTAGCTATATTAGGGCTTATTTTGTAATAAGAAGCTTATTTGCTTATCTGTTTTTAAGTCTAGAAGTTGCACTTTGTCTTTTAATTCAATAACCAAAAATCAAGTATAATGAATTTTCAGCTTTTTCAACTAGCTTTTTCATTGATCATTTGATTTTCAAAATAGTTTTCAAAAGTTATTTTAAAGTGCTAAGAGTTAAGTTTTAATCTGGTATAAGGCTAAATTTTTCATAATCTTTCCATTAGCTTATTAAAAATTAAGCTCAAAGTTGCCTTAAGGGATTGTTGGGTTAACAGTTTTTTCCAAAGTGCTTATTTGGATTTTTAGCTTATAGCTTGTAGATTTTGCTTAATTTCTGTTTAAATTTGCTTATTAGATTAATATTTAGGTTATATTAGCTTATTAGGTTAGATTTTTTATAGCTTATTTTACTTTTCCTTAAAAATCCAAAAACATAGTAAAAGTCAAAAGTAGCTAATCAGTTAGCTTTTTCTTAGCTTAATGAGATTTCAAAATACTTTTTAAAAGGAATTTTAGATAGCTTTTAGGTCATAGTTTAAGCTAGTACAAGCCAATTTTCCATAAGGATCTGTTTGTGTGCTTAAAATTAAGCTCAAAACTAGCATTTTGGCCTGTTTGGTATGCAGTTTTCTTATAAGTGCTTATTTGAAATCCTTAGCTTATGGCTTGCTTATTTCTAGTTAAATTCAGCTTATTAGGTCAGTTTTAGTCTAATAATAGCTTATTCTGTCTTTATTTTAGCTTATTTTAGTTTTTAGCTTATTAAGTTTTGTAAAAAGTAAAAAAAGTAGTTAAGTACTTTATGTCTGTTTTAAGCTTATTTAATGGCTTATTGATTAGCTTTTAGAAAAGTTTTTTTTCACAAAAATAGCTTATTATAAGTTGTTTTACAACTTTGCTTTTTAGGTTTTTGCAAAATAAAAAAAGAAGGGGAAACCAAGGAAATCGGGGGTGATCAAGACTCGAACCCCCGACCTCAACCTAGCCTCAACCCTTTATAAGCCTTAACACCAACACACTAACCACTGCGCCCTTGGGACTTTTACGTCCTAAGGTGCGTTTTAAATCCTTTTAACCCTTTTTTGAGTTTTAAGTATAATAAGCATTTCGAGTGCTTATTTGCTTTTTTCCGGCTTATTTAGTTTAGCTCTTTAGGATTTGTTAATTTTCCTACATCCTGCTTATCATAAGCTATTTTTAGAAATTTTCTAGGATTTTTAGCTTAAAGTTTTATAATTTTCGTGAATTAATTTCGTTAAAAACTTTAAAAAATCATAAAAAATAGAAAAATAATCAAAAAAATAATTTTCTTTTTTATAAAATTTTCTTTTATCATATTCTAGGCTTAGGTTTGAAATTTACTTTCGTAGGGTTAATATTGTGAAAGTTTATTTTTTAAAGAACGGGATTTCATTCCCGTTCTTGTTTTCTTCGTTTTTAAACTTAAATTATCCTCGTTTTAGAATTTCCATAGCATTTTCTTTTAAATAGTCATTTAGGATTAGAAAAAAGTTTAGAAAAGCATTTAGGGTTTAATTTTAGTTCAATTGCTTATTTGTCGCGTTTTCTTAATCCCGTTAACGTTTTTCGTAGTTAGATTTAATTGTGCCTTTATTTGCTCACTATTAGGATTTTAGCAAACAATCATCTCCGAATCAATTCAAGTCATTGTCCAAATAACAAACGAGGTCTCAATTTCATAAATCTTTAGGAAAACGACCCGGTAATCACTTACCGGTTAAACGTGTGATATTTTTGTAGATTTTTACTTTAAATCTTTGTCCTCAAGGATTTTTAGTAAATTTCTTTATACTTTGATATTATACGTATTATAATTATTACATCAAGTTTTTGGCGCCGCTGCCGGGGATTTGTGATTAAGATTCCTTCGTTTGGATTTGTCGATCGTGATTTGGAGAACCTTTCGTCTTCGAAAGTTACGTCTTTTGAAAAAATCAAAAATACAAAAAAAAAATTAAAAAATATAAAAAGTTGAAAATGTATTTTTCTTTTCTTTTTACTATAAGTAGAAGATAAATAATAAAAAAAATACAAAAATATTTGCTCTTCCGGATTTTTCGATTTTTCTTGTGAATATAAGAAATAAAAATTTTACAAAGTTGGTAAAAGAACACCAACAAATAATACTTTCAACTGAAGTATTATCCATCAATAAGTTCCCGAACCAAAGATTCAATTTTTTTTTACCGTTTGTGTCACTTACGAAAAAGGCGCACCTCTTTTGTAAAATTTATTTTACTTAAGAGAGTTACCCTAAGTTTGTTGATTATTCGGTAAACAAAAATATTTTTCTCATTTCTTTTATCATTGTTTGTTTTGTTTAGTGCATGCGCACTAGAAATTCCAATTTTCTAAATAATTCGAACGTAACCATTCCGAGACGTCGAAATAGAGGACGTGCTCCAAACATAGTCGAACCCGAGCTTCGTACTATCGTTGAAGTTGCACCAATGGCGGAACGTACAATGGAAGAGCTACTCCGTGCACCCACGGAAGGGTATGGAGAAGCTATCGTTTTACCGGAAATTAATGCGGATCATTTTGAGATTAAAACGAATTTGTTACAACTAGTTCAAGCTAACCCGTTTCACGGTTATGAGAGGGAAAATCCCCATGCTCATATTAATAGTTTCAAAAGGATTACCTCGACTTTACGATTTAGAGATGTACCGAATGATGTTATTAAGCTTATGATGTTTCCATACTCACTCGAGGGGGCCGCTAAAGTTTGGTACGAGAAAGAACCACCTAATTCGATCTTGACTTGGGAGGATCTCGTAACTAAATTTGTGAATCAATTTTTCCCTCCTTCGAAAACCACTCACTTAAAGAATGAAATTTCTCGTTTTACACAAAAATTCGAGGAGACTTTTAGTGAAGCATGGGAACGATTTAAGGAAATGCTTAGAGCTTGTCCTCACCACGGATTTACGAAGTTAACTCAAGTTGAAAATCTATTGAGTAAGACTCCTTAAATGTCGCGGCGGGTGAAAATCTTTTGAGTAAGACGACTAGAGAGGCTTTGAACATAATTGAAAACAAATCAAAAGTTCGTTATTCACGTAATAAATCGAATGTTTCTAGGATGAATACAACTTCTAGGGAAAGTGTTAGTAAGACGGATGAAAGAATTGATAAACTTGCGGATCAACTTTCTACCTTAGTTAAGATTGTTTCTAAAAAAGTTGTCACTCCCGCTCCGGTTAAAGCGGTTGAGGAAATTTGTGTTACTTGTAGTGGGCCTCATGCTTGGTACAATTGTCCTAATACCGATAACAATCAATCTAGTGTTTGTGCGGCAACGGGTACTTACAATCAAGTTAACCCTCCAAACCGTGTTAGTAACCAAATGGCACCACCCGGTTTTGCTCCGGTGCAAAACAATGGTCAAAATAGGTATAATCAAAATCAAGGTCAAGGGAATAATTTTAATCGGGGAAATAATTTTCATGGAAATCAAGGTTTTCAAGTTCAAAATAATCATGCTCCAAATTTTCAAAATCAAGGATTTCAAAACCAACCTTTTCAAGTTCCTAATAATCAAGTTCAACAAGAGTTTTCAAATGAGTTTTCAAGTTACAAGAGAACTAATGATCAAATGATGAGAAACATGCAAAATCAAATCAATTCGTTGAAAGGAGAAGTTAAGAATGAAATTCAAAACACGATGAAGACTCAACAAGCCGTCTTGATGAATCAACAAAATGTTTTTCAAACTAACTTGCAAAATATGTTAAGTGGATTCTTTCAAAACCAAGCCTCAACTTCGGGTACTCTTCCGAGTAATACCATTCCAAACCCGAAGGGTGAGATGAAAGCGATCACTACTCGAAGTGGTGTTGCTTACGAGGGACCCTCGATTCCTACTAATCCTTCTCCCAAAAAGGTAGTGGAACGAGAAACCGAGGAGACAACGGATAAAGAGCAAACAAATTTCCAAGGAAGTACCGCTCACATCCCACCTCCGGTTAACCCCATTCTGATTCCGGAACCCGATGTTCCGAAGACTTTACCTAAGCCGAATATTCCATATCCTTCGCGACTTGATAATCAAAAGCTTCGTGAAAAAGCTTCTTATCAAAAAGAGAAGATTTTTCAAATGTTTCAAGATTTACGCTTTGACATTAGCTTCGCGGACGCTTTGTTTTTTATGCCAAGATTTGCTCCTACGATTAGGAATTTGCTCATGAATAAGGAAAAGTTGCTTGAATTAGCTAAGATACCGTTGAACGAGAATTGCTCGGCGATGCTCCTCAAAAAGCTTCCCGAAAAGCTTGGAGATCCCGGCAAGTTTCTTATACCATGTAATTTCCCGGGAATGGATGTATGTCACGCCTTGGCCGATCTTGGCGCGAGCATAAATCTTATGCCCCTTTCCATTTGGAAAAAGTTATCCTTACCTGAACTTACCCCCACTCGGATGACTCTTGAGTTAGCGGATCGATCCATAACTCATCCTAAAGGACTCGCCGAAGACGTTTATGTCAAAGTGGGAAAGTTCCACTTTCCTACCGACTTTGTTGTTGTAGATTTTAAAGCCGATCCTCGAGTACCTCTCATACTTGGGAGATCCTTCTTAAGAACCGGTCGTGCCTTAATTGATGTTTATGGAGAAGAAATAACCCTTCGGGTTGATAACGAAGCCATCACTTTTAATCTAGATCAAACTACAAGATACTCCTCTACAAATGATAAGTCAGTAAACCGAATTGACATCATTGATGAGGTTTGTGAGGAGTATGCTCCAGAATTGCTAGGGTTTTCTAATAAATCTTCGGGTGGCAATCCCACCCCGACGTCTGAGCCTCTTACTTCTGAATTCATTTTAGAAGAGATCGAAGCTTATCTCAAGGATGATTCGATTTCACCAGAAATTGATCATGCCGATTGCGATCCAGAGGGAGATATTTGCTTAATTGAAAAATTATTAAATAATGACCCGTTTCAACTCCCTCCGATGGACCTAAAGCAAGGAGAAATAATCAAGGCGAAATCCTCAATGGAAGAACCTCCGGAATTAGAGTTAAAAGATTTACCATCTCATTTGGAATATGCTTACTTAGAAGGAAACGATAAGTTACCCGTGATTATTGCAAAAGGTTTAAAAGATGTTGAAAAAGAAGCCCTCTTAAAGGTGCTTAAATCACATAAACGGGCCATTGCTTGGAAAATCACCGACATCAAGGGTATCGACCCTCGTTTTTGTACACACAAAATCTTGATGGAGGATGATTACAAACCCACGGTTCAAAGTCAAAGACGGGTTAACCCAAAAATTCACGAGGTAATAAAAAAGGAGGTCCTAAAACTTCTTGATGCCGGCATGATTTACCCGATCTCCGACAGCCCATGGGTTAGTCCAGTGCATTGTGTTCCCAAGAAAGGTGGAATAACCGTTGTTGCTAATGAAGAGAATGAATTAATTCCAACACGTTTAGTTACTGGGTGGAGAGTTTGTATCGACTATAGGAAATTAAATGAAGCGACTCGAAAAGATCATTTTCCATTACCATTTATGGATCAAATGTTAGAAAGATTAGCCAGAAATGAGTTTTATTGTTTTCTAGATGGATTTTCGGGGTATTTTCAAATACCAATAGATCCCCAAGACCAAGAGAAAACTACTTTTACATGCCCGTATGGAACTTTCGCGTACCGTCGCATGCCTTTTGGCTTGTGTAATGCTCCCGGTACTTTCCAACGGTGTATGATGGCCATATTCCATGATATGATCGAAAAGACTATGAAAGTATTTATGGATGATTTCTAGGTTTTTGGGGATAGTTTTGATTCATGCCTCTCCAATTTAGAAAAGATGCTAAAACGGTGTGAAGACACGAATTTAGTTCTAAATTGGGAGAAGTGCCACTTTATGTGTAGAGAAGGAATTGTGTTAGGTCATAAAATTTCAAAGTCGGGGAATTGAGGGCGGTCGTGCTACAAGTCAATGTTATCGCTAAGATACTCACCAGCTACCCGTAAAAGGGTGTTAGGAGTTTCCTAGGTTCATGAGGGTTTTTTACCGAACGTTTTATCCAACGATTTTTCCCAAAATAGATAAGACGATGGCTCACCTTTGAGAAAGGAAACACCGTTTGTGTTTTCTAAGGATTGTATTGATGCTTTTCAGACTCTTAAAAAGAAGCTTACCGAAGCTCCGATCTTAGTGGTTGTGACAACCATGACTTGAGCAGGTTGGTCAAATCGTAGTGTTGACCTAAATGTATCTGTTGCAATGTATGGTTATGTGTTTATACGTGTTTATATGTGTTATTTTTTCCCCCCCTTTTATGGGGTGTTGGGGGGCGGGTATTTTTTTTTTATTTTATTTGTGTGGATATGGAGATTGATTAATCAATTAATGAGGTGATCGTCTCATTGGGATTGGATTTATGTTGAATTTTGTAAAGTTCATTTCGTTCAGTTTTGGTGACAAGGGAAATGATTTTGGTGATTGAAGCGGTTTCGCGTTAATTGTGTCAGTAATTATACGTATACGTATTTTTGTGTTAGTAATTTAAGATAAGTTTAGGTTTTAGAGGTTAAGTTAAGATAAATGAGTTATTTGATGGAGAAATTTCATTTTAATCACTTATAGTGATAATGGAATTGATTGGGTATTTTGAGAGAATTGGATTGGTTAATATGTGGATCTCTAGGTGATGGATTAAAAATGAGAAGTGTGTCATTTGTGAAAAAAACGAGTTTGTTAAAATATGAGAGTTTTTGGAAGACTTTCTATTTTTAGAAAGTAAATTTGGAAATGAAAAGTTATTTTTAGAAAGTAGTTTTCAAGCAAAATGATTTAACAAATTATCTTAGGTTTTTATAAAACTTAAGGTATAAAGATAATTAATTAATTAATGAAAGAAAAGAAAAAAAAATATTTTTTTAGGCATGAATAGTAAAATCCGAATTTTAGAAAATAAAAGGGAAAAAAAAGAAAAAAAGAAAAGGGAGTTTTTATCTTGGGAATCAATTTATAATAGGAAGTATCTAGAAATATCTTGAGCCTATAATACAAAATAAAACCCAAACCCACACCCCTTGTTTCAGTTGACCGATCAGAGAAGGAAAAAAAAAGAGGAAAAAAGTTAGGGTTCTTTGCTAAGATATTTTTCCAATTCCTTGTAAATTCTAGTAATCTAAACATGATGGATTAGGGATCTAAATTAGGGTTTATAAATTAGGTTTTTTATGTTTCTGAAAGTTTATGATGTATAGATCATGTTTGATCATTCGTTTGATTAATTACACGATTGGGTTAGTCGGTTAGAGCTTGATCTTTGGATATAGTCGTTTTAATTCACTGCAGAATTTTGGTCAGTCTTGTAGAGGTCATAACTCATTCATAAAAGATCAAATAAACAATTTACAACATATTGGGGATAACTTTAGAGAGTCTACTTTCCAGAAACGTTGGTCTCATGAGTTTTTATGGTCGGGAAGTGGGTCAAACGGTCGTTACAAAATCAGTGTGTAAAACTGTGACTAATTTTAGTTTTGGTTTTGATTTTTCTAAAAATACTTAGACATCTAGTTAGAGGCTCAAAATTACGTGGAAGTTAGTTCATATATTGTGTGTGACCCCTAAATATTTGCTAAGCATATAATGAGGTATAAGGTGGTCATCTAGTGTCATACTTTTAGAAGGTCAGATTCTGGACGAATTCTGGACACTTTGGATTAATGAATTTTTAAAGGGTATTTAAAAAAGGGTAATGGCTTTGGGAGACCTATGGGAGGTTCATAAGACATATATGTAGCATAGTGAATTTTGGTTTGAATTATAGAAGTGTTTAAGTGGTGCGTTTAGGACGCGTAAGTGAGTATAAAATTCTGCTCAAAACCAGAAAGTTTAAAGTGTAGCATTGAAGTGTAAATGGCATATGTAGAAGTTGGAAAAGGGTTAAAACAAGAATAGAACTATGGTAGATAGCTTAGATATCCATCATAGTTGAGGTTACATCATATTGGGTTGAATGCCTAATTGATTGTAGCTTATTGTGTGCTTAATTGTTTAGATTATCCGTGAAGTATTTGTGAAGCAATTGTTGGATTCTTTGGGAAGCTAAGCATCAGGTGAGTTTCATAGTCCCACTTTTACTTCGTTTTAAACTTGGGATGGAAATGATGCTAGTATGGAAATGTTTTGATTACTGTGATAATGTGTTTAAAGTGATGCATGGACTTTATGTGGCTATTATATGTTATGTGCTACATGTTTTGTGATGTGATACGCTCCATGGCGTTGTTTTATTGTAAAAATAAAAAATCAAAAAATTTTTAGAGTAGGTTTTGTGCTATCGTACATGGCTTAGTGATCAATTGGAGTGGAATTTGTTGTATGCTCCATGGCTTAGTGATCAATTGGAGTAGTTCTGCGATAGAGACGTCTCGTAATCGTGTGAATGGTATTGGTTTGGATTGGATTTGATTTGGTTTACATGATAGCTTATATGGTAGTTCATTTATTGTCATGCAGTGTTTTCATTTATCACAGTAATGATTTAATTGGATTTACATCGTGTCTTAAACCTATGACTCTCACCAACTTTATGTTGACGTTTTTAAGCATCATTTTCAGGTGAGTATCGTGATGATAAGAAGGATGTTAGGAAAAGTGGCTAAAGAGACCTTAGGCATTGCTTGTGGAGTTGTCTTTTCTGGTCTTTTCATTTGTTTTGCTTGATACTTGTTTGTTAGAGATTGTTAGTATTTGGATCATTTTGTTTCATGTATGACATTACTTTAGTAATGCAAGACTCCTCTATCTTGTGTTGGGTATTGTCATGACACATAGTGTCCATTTGATTATTTCTTTCATTTAGATTTCTCTATAGTAGACACCATTGTGTTGTGATGATATCTATGATGTTACGCCTCGTGTTTCCGCCTAGGCGGGGTATGACAGATTGGTATAAGAGCCTATGGTTATAGAGAACTAGGTGGTTAAGCCTAGACTATAGCTTAAGGGTCCCTCATATAGTTGCATTTTAGGGCATAAGTGTTTGTGTACGTATATACCGTATGTTTCCACTACCTAAAAGCTTTGAAATTCTTTCTATTTTAAATTACTACTATATAATATGAAATATATACTTTTTCATTATGGGGATCTAATAATATATACCTTTTGTTATTATTTTAGTCATGTTTCCCTACCCCTAGGAGGATATCGTTGGGAGGATTGTTTAACCTCACTGGACCCGGCCAGAGTTGGCGTGACTTTTGAGAGAGAAAATTCAAACCCAAGCGAGGCCCAACGTAAGTTTATTTCGTTTTCTACCTCGATGCTTTGCTATAATCGAGGATTGCTTTTATATTTTAGGTCACGATGTGACTTCTGTTTCGTTTGGTCGATTGGGATTTTATGGTTCGTTAGATGGATTATCATGTTTGAGTTATATTTGGATTATTATTAAGTGCTATGTGGTAGATGTGTTTTATCATTGAGATGTGTGGTCTTGGAAGTAAGTATACGTGTGAAAAAGGTGCAATTATAATTATGGTCGCGAACATAATTATAAAGGCAACACACACGTGGACTTGTGACTTTGATTGCATTGATCATTGTTGCTTGTATGTATTATGTAAGGATGTAAGTCTGGAGGTGTAGATGGTAGTGTAGATGTGATGTGAGATCCTGTCGAGGATGGTTGTATGGTTAGAGAATTCCTCTCTTAACCGATTGGGCGATTATATTAGGTTGGGTTGCGTAGATGGTAAGGTTCCCTTTCATCTATCATTTGCGGATACATCGGATACCTGTTGGCATTGTCGTCGCGATTCTTAAGTTGGTTCGTTAGCTCGTTGTTCGTTGAGATATCCAAAGCTCGTGTTGGTATTCTAAGGTGTTATCATAGAACTGGTGTTCTATGTTCTCCGTTCGGCGTTTTGATTGTTTTCCTTTGTCTTAAGGTGACGATACTTTTTGGTTTGGTTCTAAGACCGTTGGTATGGATGAGTTCTCATGGTTTGTTTGGTTTGCAAGAGTTCCTGTCGTGTTCGTTTTCAAGAAAATTAACATTTTTGTATTGGAATCCTTAAGGTATTTTAGGAGTCTATTTTGCTATCATGATGTCTTTTGTTGCGAGTCATAAATTCTTTTTCAAAATAATTTTGTTGTAGTCAATACCATATTGTTTAGGTGTTAAAAACTCCTTTTAAAAATAAATTATATAAATAAAATGCAACACATTTTTTTTAAAACCATCTTTTGATTTTTTTTATGAAAACCATAATTAAAATAAGTTTATGAAAATTTTATTTAAATTTATTTTTACACTTAAAATTATTTGCATTATTAACTAAGGTGATTCTATTGTTTTAAAATGGTTGGTATAAGGTTATGAGGGAAAGTTTTCTTGGGTAAAAAATCAGTTTTGGTACAAAGGTTCTTAATATTTTAATTAATAGGTTGTGGTACATGGTATTATTCATTTGGTGTTTCTAGCATCGTTGATGCGTTTGTTAGGTCTGAGATTCGTTCGTTATGTCGATGTTTATATTCGGTTGTTTCTTCTTTTAGGATTGTGTGATTTTTGGGTCCATACCAATTGGTGCATGTGAAGTTTTAGTATTTTCTTCTATGGCGTGGTTCTAGAGTTGATGGTAGGTCATATCTTCAGAGTGGTGCGATTGATGGTAGCGAAGCGAATGGAATTATTCGCGATCCCAAGTTGGAATTAGAGAGTTCTCGTTTTACTTTTGATTGAGTACCTCTTAGTTATGGGAGCGTTGATGTAGCCGTATGAGAGAATTAGTTGTTGAGGCATAAGGCTGGGATGGTATGCCACAAGAAGGTAGTTAAAATACCTTAGTGAGCTAAAAAGTGTTTAAGGTTCGTGAGGAAACGAACTAAAGAGGATGCGAGGTCTCGTAGGAGTACCAAACTATGAGTCAAAAATTGTGATACTTTAGTAGTACTGTGAGCTTTCAAAGTGTTTCTCAGGATTTAGTGGTTTTACCCCTCGTCGTAGAATAGGATTTCGTATGAAATTAGTACAAGGAGCGATGCCGATTTGCGAAGGCTCGTGTCGTTTGACGTTTTTAGAAAGGCAAGAGGTGTGGAATGATTGCAGGAGTTGCAAGGTGAGGGTTGGTTCGAATGGTAACTTGTTGTGGGAAGCGTCCGTATTGTATGATGAGAAGAAAGGTGGGTAGTTTAGGATGTGCATGGAGGAGTTGAGAAGAGTGAGATAGAAAATTCATATGTGATGTCACCAATGGAGGTGCTCAGGGATGACGTTGCTAAGACTATTTTTGGATGAGTATTGGACATGTTGAAGTTTACGGGCTAGGCCTCTTGGGTTAAACCAATGTCACTAGCGGTTTTCATGGAGTTAATGAGCCGGGTGTGCATTTGGGGGGGGGGGGGGGGGGGGGGCCCCCCCCGTATTAGACAAGCTAGATAACGATAAACGTATAAAGATGTTTATTTTAAACGACCGAAGTACTAAGGAGGAGTATGAGTCGCACATGAAGATGATCGTAGAGTCACTGAAGGAAGAGAAGATGTACGCGAAGTTTTCCAACAACGTAGAAGCGGAGCAAAGAGGAAGCTATCTAGATGTGGAAGGGATCAAATGGGTTGGAGCCGATCTGGCCATTACCGGAAGGAGCAGACGATTTATAGTATATTATGACGCGTGAAGTAAGGATTTAGAAGCATGCTTGGAAAAAGGGAGAAGGTGATTGCTTGTACGTCACGACAACTGAAGGTTCTTAAGAAGGATTGCATGACTAACGTGGTAGGTTTTGCCTTATAATGCTAGAGGCATTAAGTGAACGAGACATGGAGAGTAATTTATACGAATCATGAATGTCTCCAACACACTTTCAATCGGAAGGATTGAACATGAGGCAAAGATGATGGATGGATGTTATTTAGTGAGTTTGATTTTGAGGCCAAGTACCATCTGGGAAAGGCAAATGTAGATGTTGTACCGTGGAGTAGGAAGAAGGAGTGAAGCCAAGAATGAGTTCGAGATAGATGTACGACGATCCGATCTAGGTTTGAGAAAAGGATGTTGGTGATATAAGATAAGATGTCCAAAGCAAAGAACGCGTCAACTTAGATGTTGTTGATGGCTTAGAGGGAACGGTCACAACGAGTGTGAAAAGAGATGGAGAGTGGTTCATATTGGTTAGACAAGGTTCGGACCTCCATTTGGAGAGATGTAAGGACCTTGGCTATTGAAGAGGCATATACGACAAAGTATTCTATCCATCCTGGAGCGGATACGATGTTGTGTGGTTTTAGGTAAAACTAATGATGGTTGAGTAATCAAGGGTATTGCAAGATTGTTGCTATCAACCATGAGTTTACCGAGTATAAGTGGGAAGGATTTCTAAGGATATTGTTGTCAAGTACCAAGTGTGAGTTCTGGATACGATGCGATTCGGGTGTAGTCAATGGACTGACTAAGTCACCCCATTTCTAGCTATGCTTAGGACGTGTATGGTGGATGTTAGAGGTAGTTGGGATACTTATCTTTTTGTGAGATGAGTTTTTCCTAAGGTGGGGATTATCATTCGAGTATGGATGTGCTTTATTTGAAACATGGTATGGAAAGGAATGTAGGTTACCGTTTTATGGGCCGTAACTGGAGGGAGTGAGTTGAATGGATCGAATTTGATACAAGAAATAACCAACAAGATAGTGGTAATACAGGAAAGGCTTGAGGCAGCTAAATTGTCGAAAGAGTTAGCTTGGTAGTAGTGGGAAACTTTTGAAATAATGCTGGTAGGTTATGGGTGGTTGAAGGTCTCACCTTGGTGAGGTGTAGTACGTTTGGGAAAAAGAGACAAGTTAGAACCGAGTTATGTAGGACCATTTGAGATCCTTGGATGGATTGGGCCTATAGTTCGGTTGAGAATTCTGTCTTATGAGCTGAGTATCGGAAATTGGATTGGGAGGTGCTGAAAGTTTGAGTAAACCTGAATTTGCGTGGATTCTTTAGATACATTGAGCTTTGTAACATCTTATATCTTAATTACAAGACAGTTCTTGTTTGATGAGTTGCGAGGTTAAGATATAAAACACGTTGTTACAACAACTAAAGGGGTTTTGTGAGTTCTTCTCGATGATGTGCTGAGGTTTTTAGGTAGTGGGATGTTCTTTTTCGTTTGGGATTGATGTGTTGCTAATTGCACCCTTGTGGAGGTAAGCAAAGTCATAGCAGTTGGATTCGGATTGTGAAATTTAGTCAAGATTAAGGTTGACAAAGACTCTTTTGTTTTGTCGTGGAACGTCTAATGTTGTGGACCAAGAGGTCTTGAGTAAAAGCTTATGTATGATAGCATTAGGGAAATGTTCGTTGGATTCGAACGTGGTCCTAAGACTTTACTTGGGAACGCAAGGATCAAATGAGGTCTAAGTGTCCTCAGTTGTTTGTCGATAGTGCTAATGCCTCGAGTAGTTAAATCTCGGGACGAGATTTTCTCAAGGTGGGGATACTGTGACAACCATGACTTGAGCAGGTTGGTCAAACCGTAGTGTTGACCTAAATGTATCTGTTGCAATGTATGGTTATGTGTTTATATGTGTTTGTGTGGGATATGTGAGATTGGATAATCAATCCATTGAGCGTGATCGTCTCATTGGGATTGGATTTGTGTTGAATTTTGTGAAGTTCATTTCGTTCACTTTTGGTGACAAGGGAAATGATTTCGGTGATTGAAGCGGTTTCATGTTAATTTATGTTTAGTAATCTTATACGAACTATTTTGTGTAGTAATTTAAGATAAGTTTAGGTTTTAGAGGTTAAGTTAAGATAAATGAGTTATTTGATGGAGAAATTTCATTTTAATCACTTATAGTGATAATAGAATTGGTAAGGTATTTTGAGAGAATTGGATTGGTTAATATGTGGATCTCTAGGTGATGGATTAAAAATGAGAAGTGTGTCATTTGTGAAAGAAATGAGTTTGTTAAAATATGAGAGTTTTTGAAAGACTTTCTATTTTTAGAAAATGAATTTGGAAATGAAAAGTTATTTTTAGAAAGTAGTTTTCAAGCAAAATGATTTAACAAATTAGCTTAGGTTCTAATTAGGAAGTATCTAGGATATCCCATGTGGCCTATAAATATAAAAAATAAAACCCAAACCCACACCCCTTGTTTCAGTCGACCGATCAGAGAAGGAAAAAAAGAGAGGAAAAAAGTTATGGTTCTTTGCTAAGGTATTTTTCCAATTCCTTGTAAATTCTAGTTATTATTTTTAATTCTAGTAATCTAAACATGATGGATTAGGGTTCTAAATTAGGGTTTATAAATTAGGGTTTTTATGTTTCTGAAAGTTTATGATGTATAGATCATGTTTGATCATTCGTTTGATTTTTCGTGATTTGATCATGCGTTAGGGTCTAGATCGCCCGAATTAGTTGTTTAATTCACTACAGAAAGTTAGGCAGTTTTTTAATGGCCATAACTCAATCATAAATTATCAAATAAACAATTTACAACATACTGGAGATAATCTCAGAGAGTCTACTTTCCAGGAAAGTTGGTCTCGTGGGTTTTTATGGTCGGGAAGTGGGTCAAAAAGTCTTTACAAAATCAGTGTGTAAAACTGTGACGAATTTTAGTTTTTGTTTTGATTTTTCTAAAAATACTTATACATCTAGTTAGAGGCTCTAAATCACGTGGAAGTTAGTTTATATGTTGTGTGTGACCTCTGAAATTTTTCTAAGTAGGTTATGAAGTTTAAATCGGTTATCTAACGTCATACTTTTAGGGTGTCAGATTCTGGACGAATTTTGGACACTTTAGATTAATGAATTTCTAAATGGTATTTGTAAAAGGGTAATGGCTTTGGGAGAGCTATGAGAGGTTCATAGGACATATATGTAGCATGGTGAATTTTGGTTTGAATTGTGGAAGTGTTTAAGTGGTACGTTTAGAACGCGTAAGTGAGTATAAAATTCTGCTCAAAACTAGAAAATTTAAAGTGTAGCATTGAAGTGTAAATGGCATATGTAGGAGTTGGAAAAGGGTTAAATCAAGTATAGAACTATGTTAGATAGCTTAGATATCCGTCATAGTTGAGGTTACATCATATTGGGTTGAATGCCTAATTGATGGTAGTTTATTGTGTGCTTAATTGTTTAGATTATCCGTGAAGTATTTGTAAAGCTTTTGTTGGATTCTTTTGGGATGCTAAGCATCAGGTGAGTTTCATAGCCCCTTTTTCTTATGTTTTCTTGATGTGAAAATGATGCAAAGTGGTTTTGAAATGTTTTAGTTACTGTGATAATGTGATTTAAATTATGCATGGGCTATACGTGACTATTGTATGTTATGTGCTACTTGCTTTTATGGTATGAATTGTTGTGCTTGAGCGTGATCGTCTCATGGAATTTATGGATTTGATTGGTAGTAAGCGTGATCGTCTTATTACTGTAGGTTGTTTGAGTGAGCGTGATCGTCTCATTGTTGTTATGTTTTGTGTGAGGATTGAGCGTGAACATCTCAATGTGGATTGATGTGATTGCATGTTAGTGATTCGTGTGATAGTATATATATAAAATAACTCAAATGCAAATCTCAACCAAATGCCCTTAACCAAGGCAAAAGGTCAAAATCTACACAAAGAGATTAAATATATAAGAATCAATGATAAAAAGATTCCGGAAGAGATATTCCCGGGTCGTATGTCCCAACGAGGCTGCAATTGAAAGTAATCCTGGTTTGATGAGAAATTGAATGATGGAGAATATATGATGGAAACACTGATATAATTACAACTAAAATTAATTAAATAAAACTTAATTTAATCTACGGGAAAACAAGCAAAGGAAATGGGGATCTTAAAAACTACGGGAAACAAAATTAGTTATAGGGAAATCCTAAAATTAAATCTATACTAAAATACGGGGAACAGAATCAGGTATCGGGAAACCTAAATACTAAAAATTAAGAAAATAAATGCTAAATTAAATTAAAAATCAAAATTAAATTCTAATTAACTTAATTTGAAAAATAAAAAAAACTAGAATAAAAACGGAGGTCGTTTGAATGAATGTTATACGAAAAGAAACGGTAAACGCACTCCGTAAAAACGGGTCCCTAAACCTGAAATTTTAAGAAATTAAGCCTACACTAAAATTTATATTTTTCCTAGACACTAAATGACAAAAGAAAATTTTATAAAAAAGAAAAATATTTTTTTATTAATTTTCTGATTTTTTTATGAATTTTTAAAGATTAATAACTAATTAAAACTAAGAAAATAGAAAAAGACAAAAAATAAAAGTTATAAAAATTCTGAAAAAATAAAATTAAATAAAGAAAAAGTTAACAATTCTAAAAATATAAAAATGCCCAAATTTTACTGAATAAATTAAAAAATTAAACTAATATAAATTCTAAACCTACTTTATAATACTAAATTAAATAAACAAATCAAAAGTTAACTATAGGGACTACAGTGAAAGGAACAGAAAGGACTAACTGTGAAACGAACAAACTTAAACATGGGGGAATTAACTCTGTTAACCATTAAAGATAAATATTACACTAATGGTCCCTGAAGTGACCCCGATTGCAAATCACTTCCTAACATCTATATATGCAAAAGTCCAAGAAGCAAGTTGTAACGGGGACTTAGGAAACATTATACAAAAAAGTTGCATAAGCTTAAATCCTAAAAGGTGCATAAGCTGAAATCCACTAAATAAGCCAGAAAAGTAGCTTTTTGGACTGACAGAACTTAATAAGCTTATAAGCTTATTTTTCTTTCTTATTGGGATTTAAGCTAACAAAATAAGCTAAAATCTATGGGGGACAGTTAAATAGGAGAGGGGAGTCCTAAATAAGCTAAAGCAACCTATAATAAGCCCTAAAATAAGCTGTTCTATTGTTAAGCTAAAATGGCAGTTTTATAAAAAAAAAGAAAAAGGGCTACTTTAAGCCTAGAATAAGCTAACTAAATAAGGGAGATAAGCTATAAGATTTTGGGGACTTATAGGGCAACTAATAAGCTATAAATAAAAGCTAAAAGATCCTAAGGTCTAGTATAAAATAAGCTAGATAAAAGGGGCTAAAGAGTGGTGTCTAGCACCAGGGGAGATGCAACAGTGGCTAGGGGTCCTTTTTGAGCTTATGCAATAAGCTCTAAAGAGCTTATTAGCCAAATCCAAGCACAAACAGATTAAAAGGGGTGGCAAATGAGCTTATTTTCAAAGTTTAAGCCATTAAGGTTAAGAAAAAGTTGCTGATATTAGGACTTGAATTTGGCACTTTTCTAAGAAATGGCATGTGGGTACTTTGACTTTCACTTGGTGAGGTTAAAAGACAGAACAAGGGGTCTTTCTTTTTGGCTTTTTATAACTCTAACAACACAAGAAATGAGGTGCTTAAGCTGTTTCAACAGCTTAAGCCCTTAAGGTCACTTTGACTTATTTAAATTTTGACAGAATATAGAAACAACTTAAAAACTTATTTTCAAATTAAAAGTTGTGATTAAAGAGGCTTAATAAACCCTACACACTCAGCCAAAGTTGGCTGAGTGGTTACAACCCATGAAAAACCCCCATATGACCCATTTTGGGACTTATCCAAACACCCCCTTATTTTATAAAACGGAATTTTTTAACTGATTTTTGGTGAAATAAGGCTAAGAAAAGTGTTCACAAGTGGGGTTTAATCACTTTAAAACATTCTTACACAAGTTTAAACAGATTTAAAAAAAACTTATAAGGATCTTATAAATTCAACAGTAGCAATATCACAAAAACTCTTAACTTTTTTATTAAAAACCAAAATATTACAACATAAACTCTTTAAAGTAAAGCTGAATTACACTAATGCTTAAAAGAAAAGACTTGGAATTTAAAATTAAGCTAAAAAACATAAAAAAAATGGTCTTTTTCATTCGGCTTGTGTTTCTTCCTTTTATAGAAGTCCAAGGCTTCTATACTTGTGCTTTTTGTGTGTGTGGAGTCTCAGCATCAATCCTAGCCCTTAGATTAGAGTTGTGTTTGTTTTAAGCTCAATTCGGCCATTGATTTTTCTTGGGGAGAGGGGGATTGCCAGCGTGGCGGGTTTAACAGGTTAGTGGAAGGTGGGTTTAGGTTTAAAACGGGTAAAGGAGGGGTTGGGTAAAAGCTTGAGTGGTATCTCGTGATGTTGAGGGTTTTGAGGTGGTG
>BQNB010000902.1:92471-149909 GCA_026074375.1 Tanacetum coccineum | reverse complement strand
CCATCCTTGGATGTAAACTTTCCAAATTCCCAATACATATTGGTTTCAAGATCTTGAACATTGATTGATTTACCTTGTTTCAACCTTTCAATTGCTTTCCACATCTCACATGCATTTGGACAAGCATCAATTGTAGAGTAGATATCATTATCTATCCTTGTGAGAATTATTTGAACAGCTTCTGCTTCAGCATCCAATTGGTTCCTTATGTCTTGTGAAACATTCTTATAGTTCTCAATGTACCCTTCTGTAGTGGTTTCTGAGCTACCTTCTGCAACTGGAATTGTTCTTTCAGCCCATTTGAATTTGTAAGGTGGATTCTGGAGACAATAGTGGATGAGTTCATTGTTAGGTTTGGTGTCGATGTATCTCTTGATTCGAGATTTCCACTAAACGTAGTTACCAGGTGCTAACATTGGTGGATGGTCTTGACCACCTGCTTCCATGATGGCATTGTGAAGAGCATTTGAGGTTTGAGTTGGCAATTTGTTATTGGTATTTGACATTTTGATGTTGTTGTGAATGGATATCGGATCTTAAGTTTTATGAAGTGATTGTGATTGTGGTTTGTTACGGAATTCTAGTTCACGAGATTTTACAAGTCTTGATTAAACCAAAAAAAGAAGTGAGACTTTTGCGGGATTTTACTAAATCAAGAAGAAACCATGAAATTAAAGTTGTTTTTTTTGAAGTCCAAAAGTAGAATTTCTTGTTTTACCAAAAATACTTCAACCGAATTTGGTTTTCTGAGTGGACTGAAAATGAAATTCAATGAATTTACCAAAAATAAGCACCGAAATTGGTTAACAGATAGTGATTTTCGGTGATCTTTTTTAGTGTCACAAACCGCAGAAATATGTCATAAACTGCAGTGGAATTTAATGTCACAAACGTCAATGAGATGTCACAAACCGCAGTGGAATTAAATGTCACAAACCTCAGTGAGATGTCACAAACCGAAGTGGAATTAAATATCACAAACCTCAGTGAGATGTCACAAACCGCTGTGAAATGAAAAACACAAACCGCAGTGTATCAGTTACACAAACCGCAGTGAAATGAAAAACACAAACTGTAGTGTATCAGTTACACAAACCGCAGTGAAATGGAAAAAACAAACCGTAATGTATCAGTTACACAAACCGCAATGAAATGAAAAACACAAACCGCAGTGTATCAGTTACACAAAACGCAGTATTCAAATCACAAACCTTAGTGTTCATACACAAACCTCAGTTTTCAAACTTTTCTGGAAAATAGCTTTTTAAAATCACTTAAAGACATACTTTTTGATCGTTTTTGATGATTCTTTTTGCACAACTAACTATATCTAGCCTAAATCTAACATAAAAACAAAAACTTTAACATTTTTAACACAATAAAAAAATTTCACTTTTTTTATGTTTTTCGAATAGATTTTTTCAAAAACAAAAATAAGCTAAAAACTAGATAAGCTAGATGATTAAAAAGCTAAAATAAACAGACTTACAATACAAGACTAATAAACTAGATATCTATTAAGGCTTAATAGATATATTTTTAGGTGGATTTGGGGTAAAGTGGTGAGTTAATTATCTATAAGAGTACACGTTGATTGGGTTGCTAAGCCAAAGACTTGACCACTCTCGGACAAAGAAATACGAACTAAGATATACAAACTCTACATCAAACTTTTTCTTTTTCTTTTCTATTTTTTTCTTCTTTTTTTCTTTTTTTTGTTTGAACATAATACATCACTTAAGGTTTATAAACACACCCCTACACTTGAAGTTTAGAACTCATAATTACAAACTAACTAATGACCCGAATTGAGATGGATCAACATAACTTGGAGACTATCAAGCAAATATAGGGGTAATGACTTAACCTTTCTTCCCCATTCTTCTGCAAAATAAATACTACCATGAATCTCAATCGTCCTAAAACTGTATTTACAAGGATAAGGACTTAGCAACGATGTACTCAAATAATTAACTAGGGTTAAAACAATAATGTACTAAAAGCGAGTACATACAAAGGAGGCTAAGGAGATTTGGGTGTAACAATGGGTTAATGGTTTAACAATGCTCTTCATTAATAATCTGAAATCCACCAAAAAATTACTAGAACCATGAAAAGGATAGGCTCTGAGGGGTGTACTTGGGTATCCTGCACTAAAAATAAGTGCATGGCAAGGGTGTGGGATAGTTATATGATCGAGGTGACCATAGTAACAAATACAAGTTTAAAACATAGGTTTATCCTAGTGCCTCTTATCATTTAGCAAATCCTAATTCTCACTATGCGGTCTTGGAATGAATCACAAAAACAAGTTCTAGAATTTAATACACTACCGATACACTCTCATATAGTTTTAACTAATACCAATGCTCTAGAAAAGCGAAAAAAACACACATGCATGATCAACCTTGTAACAATCCGTGTTTTCGGGTCATTTTACGACGTCATTTATTTCACTATTTATTTTTAGACCCGTACGCATTTTGTTTTTAATTTTAATCGTTAAGTTAAATAACGTAAGCTAAAAATTAACATTCAACGTAAACTGGAATCAAACAATTAAATTTTTACATCAAGCATGTGTTAGATAATTATTTGGAGGATAATTATTAACTTTGCATATTTTATTTTTATTGGTTACATAAAGTGTTTACGTTTCACGATAAAAACACGTTTAGGCATTTACGGAACCACCAAAATTTATCTACGCTTCAACAAATACCCATTATTATACCCAATACTTAAAGTTTTATAAAACTTTACCCACATTTACCATATAGGTCAAATTCTACATAAAAAAATTAAACCAAGACATACAATTTACAAGTTATACGTTTATACTTAAACTTACCAACTTATAACTTCAAATTATGCAAGATATTAGAATTTAATACAACTACCGGATACAAACTCTCAAAAAGGTTTTTAAACCGCTAGCCTAATGCTCCAAAAAGGCGAAAAAATTCACAATGCACGATTCAACCTTATAACAATCCTGTGTTTTGGACAAAATTCTTTTAACAGGAGGAGACTGTAACAATCCGTGTTTTCGGGTCATTTTACGACGTCATTTATTTCACTATTTATTTTTAGACCCGTACGCATTTTGTTTTTAATTTTAATCGTTAAGTTAAATAACGTAAGCTAAAAATTAACATTCAACGTAAACTGGAATCAAACAATTAAATTTTTACATCAAGCATGTGTTAGATAATTATTTGGAGGATAATTATTAACTTTGCATATTTTATTTTTATTGGTTACATAAAGTGTTTACGTTTCACGATAAAAACACGTTTAGGCATTTACGGAACCACCAAAATTTATCTACGCTTCAACAAATACCCATTATTATACCCAATACTTAAAGTTTTATAAAACTTTACCCACATTTACCATATAGGTCAAATTCTACATAAAAAAATTAAACCAAGACATACAATTTACAAGTTATACGTTTATACTTAAACTTACCAACTTATAACTTCAAATTATGCAAGATATTTCCATAAAAGGTCAAAGACACCAACTAGTTCATCCCCCTCCTAAATTTCATGGGATGCTTCCCATTTTAGGGAACCAAGAGCACACAAATCTTAACCAAGAGTATTGTACAAGCTAGGAACTTATTAAGCTAGATCATGACTGGTATTTTTTACCACTATTTCCCTAATTCCCTCCACATGTTTTCACTTGACCTAAGACTTTCCTAATAGTAAAATTGACTCTCTACTTGTGTATATCAAGACCTTTAACTAGTAGATATCAACACACATTCATTTACATAAGAAAAACTCATATAATCTCTCTTGTGCTCTCTCCCTAACCTACGGCCAAACACAAACACCCTACATAATCCATACAAATTTTATTTACCAAGTATACAAGTGTTCTAACATCATATCAAAGGTATCTTAAGGTGTGTTGAAGGTTTAATTTAGTGTTTAAAAGGGTTAAACAATAAAGGTGCAAGATTAGGGTTTCTTGGAATTTAGGGTTTTCTAAGTCTTAGGAGCTTGGGTTTTATATCTAAACTATGGTTTAGATCTTGCTACTCTTCATCATACATCATCCTAAGGTTATCTAAAAACCCTACACTCTTTACATTTGTGATTTCATATGTAAATTATGTTTATATAGTGAATCACCATCTAGGATATATATTAACATGTAAAATGGATTTTTACTTTTGATCATGAGTTGATATACTTTGTCACAAGTTATATTAATGCTAAGATCATGTTCTAATAGAAGAATAAGCATTATACAAGTATGGGTTACTTTATAAATGTATATATAAGCTAGTTGTTTAAAAAGTCTACTTATTAAGATTATAAGTACAAGAAATATGAGGACATGTTATCATGGACAATACTTGGACAATTTATAGACTAAAGGACATAAATTACATGGGACTTGTAGTATAAGTGTTGCAGAGTACTTGTAACAAAGTTACTAAATTAAAAACTTATAAAATAAGTTTTAAACTTATTTTAACTAAAATATCAAAACCTATTGTTTTGTATTCAAAAATAAGGTATTTATTTTATATTTTTATAAAATATTACATGTCATGACGATCATAGGCATGTAGAGAACATGAAAATCCGAGCTATAACGAGGAAGATACGCCATTTGCAAGTTTTACAATAATAAAAGCTTTTATAAAAACTTATTATTTTCCAATTCTGATAAAAATATATAATCATTTTTCATAGAAATTACATATTTTTAGGATTCCAAAACATTAAGAATCATAATTATTTGATCTATAACGAAGGAGTTATGGATTTTTCATGTTTACGATAATAAATACTTTTTTAAAAATAAATTTATAAAAACAAGTTACAGTTCATCTCAGATACTTTTTGAAAACTATCATACTTTTATAGAACTTTTAATTACGAAGATGTGCTCAAAAGAATCACTAAAATCAGAGTTAAAACGAATACGATACGACTTTTACGAGATTACACTAATTAAATTTATAAAAATAATTTTATAAAGTGCATGAATAGTGAAAATCACTGTTCATCAAAGAGTTCAAAATATAAAAATGTAAAATTTTGATACATCGTCTTAATACGAAAGCGTGGACATAAAGAACATACAAAACGGACTTAAAACGAGAAAGTTACGCACTATTTTATAACTTGTGCACTATTTCCTGACATGAATAGTGTTGGTTCGTTTTTAATAAAAAAATTTGCGAAACATTTTAGAATCACTTAAATAATATTTATACATGATTTAAACTTTATAAATATTATTTTACAAAGGCGATTGAACTATGTATACGATTATACGGGTACAAATACTTGGTTACTATTTATCAAATGTGACTTAACTATTATTTCACAAATACAATTAGATGGTGATGTAGCTATATAGAATTATATACGGTATTAGTTATTCAAAGTACTTAGTACTCATACGGCCTATAATTAATTAGGTTGCCTTCGGTCATACGCGAGACGTATACACTCATTTGATATCCATTAACCGTCCATTCACTCGAGGTGAGTTTATAGCCCCTCTTTCACTTGTTTTACATTTACATTACAAATCTCGGGGGAGAATACATGCTCGTTACAACTTGTTTACATATTCATTTACAATCTCTTTTACATACTTGATTGCATACTTGATTTCATGACTCATTTATATACTTGTTTACATGAACGTTTACAAACTCATTTACATGGTTGATTACAAACTCGGTTACACACTCATTACAAACTCGTTACAACTTTGTTTTACTCTCATTTTCATATCTCACGGTGAGATACAATACTTGTTTACACTTATGGACGCAACAACTATACTTTACTTTTATGATTACGGATTAGCTTAAGTTGCATGAACTGTTAATTACTCAGAGGGTAAGCGCGAATGTTATAAAATAGATCTATTCAGGATTGACAATCCCCGTTTGGGTGATTAGCTATCACTGGAAATGAACATTATACCATGTCGGAGCACGAATGGATTGGTGTCTACAGGGCCAACAACTACATACTCATGAACTCTTACTGTGCCTTGAATAAAGTGGCATACATATAAGTCTACGTCGCAGTTTCATGAACTTAGGGGTGCAATCGTAATCACACATGGTGACTATTGTATTGGATACAATGATCATGCATACTTTACAAACGCTAATTTCCAACTATACTTAACTTTTTGTGACTATTGTATGGGATACAATAGTCATACACATCTTTGATTTCAACATTCATGCATACATTTTTTGTGACAATTATAACAATTGAAATGGTCATATACTCTTTACAAATATTTGACCCAACATTTACATTTACAAAAATCTATGAACTCACCAACTTTATGTTGACACTTTTAAGCATGTTTTTCTCAGGTGAATTAGATGCTTGACATACATGATGTGCATTGGAGTCTAGACTATACAAGATTACACACATGGGTTTCTACAAACAAATCTCGTTGTATTACTTTCAAGAGTTTCATTGTGATGCAAATATGGGACAAGTGATATAACAAGTTCAATTTCAATTAAATCAACGATATTACTTTTCAAACGACTCATTTAGAGGTTGTTCTCTCATAGCTTGTGTAATATACTTATGAAGTAACACTCTCGGGCACTATGGGTGTTATAGATTGGTATCAAGAGCTAAGGTTATAGAGAACCAGGTCAAATGTTTTGCTTGGACTATAACCGTTTTCACAAACATTGCATCATACAAAAGTTTTTAATGGGACATGCATACACTATTTGTTTGCATTAGTTAGTCATACTAGATGCTTACATGATTAATATATGTGTTTATATTATAGTACGTATATTACTACTGGTCTTATATAATATACTTATATAAGTTTAATTTTGCTTGTTACAGCAGTCATGTCGCGTTTATGATTTTATGAAATCTGACGTGTATTATATTTTATTTTGATTTTGAAGAAAATGACACCAAAGAAAAGAACCACAAGGGCATCACCATCCATAACAACCACCACCACCACACCGGTCACCAATGCCCAGCTTAAGGCATTGATCAACCAATGGGTTACTGATGTATTAGCAGCATGTGACGCTGACAAAAGCTGAAATGGCGAAGACATCCATGATTCTGGAACGGATGTAAGGAGACAAGCTCCTATTGCTCGTGAGTGCACTTACCCAGATTTCATGAAATGCAAACCCCTTTATTTTAAGGGTACTGAAGGAGTCGTCGAGTTGACTCAGTAGTTTAAAAGAATGGAAACTGTGTTCCGTATAAGCAACTACACTGTGGAAAACCAAATCAAGTTTGCGACTTGTACTCTTCTTGGAAGTACTCTAACATGGTGGAACTCCCACGTTAGGACTGTTGGTCATGATGTTTCATATGCAATGACTTGGACAAACCTGAAAAAGATGATGACCGAAAAGTACTGCCTAAGGGGCGAGATTAAGAAGCTTGAGGTTAAGATGTGGAATCTGAAGCTTAAAGGTACCGATGTGGTAAGCTATAACCAACATTTTTAGGAACTGGCATTGATGTGTTTTAGGATGTTTCCTGAAGAGTCAGATA
This sequence comes from Tanacetum coccineum, assembly GCA_026074375.1. Taxonomy (NCBI): domain Eukaryota; kingdom Viridiplantae; phylum Streptophyta; class Magnoliopsida; order Asterales; family Asteraceae; genus Tanacetum; species Tanacetum coccineum. Next base: position 142,353 of record BQNB010000902.1, on the reverse strand, counting down.
AGATCGAGAAGTATGTCGGTGGTTTACCCGACATGATTCACGGAAGTGTGATGGCATCTAAGCCTAAGACAATGTAGGATGCAATTGAATTTGCAACTGAACTGATGGACAAAAAATCAGTACTCTTGCTGAACGTCAAACTGATAACAAGAGGAAACTCGATAACAACAACCAAGCTCAACAACAACCTCCCAAGAAGCAAGGTGTGGCTATAGCTTATACTATTGGGCCTGGTGAAAGGAAGGAGTATGCTAGAACTCTATCATTGTGCAACAAGTGCAAGTTTCATCACAATGGCCAGTGCATTGTAAAGTGCGCAAACTACAAGAGAGTTGGCCACTTGACCCGAGACTGTAGGAGTCCTGCTTCTAATAACAATCAGAGAAACCTCGCTTGCTATGAATGTGGGAATCAAAGGCACTACAAGAGTGATTGCCCGGAATTGATGAACTGAAACCATGAAAACCAAGCTAAATGTACTAAAGCACGTAGAATGGTGTATGCCTTAGGAGGAGGAGAAACCGATCAAGACCCTAACAACATTGAAGATGAGATCGAAACTTAAAAGAGAAAGTTGTCTTGCTTTGCCTAGTGAACCCTAAGTTGGGACAATCTTAGACTTTATCTCCTTAGGAGTTCTCGTTGTATTTCTCTTAAATTTCTGTTGTACTGAATGATTTCAAGTATCTATCAAATTAACGTATTATGAAAACGTCAATTATACTTTAACTCTCTATATATTTTTACAAATCACTCCCATAATTATTATGAAATTATAACACAATTTTGATGAAAATGAGCATCGCATCGTTAGCCCTCAAATATACATGACCTGATTACCTATGTATAATTCAGGAAGAACCATGCCATGCTGGTAGTAGTCACCTTAAAACTTTTGTCAAAATCAATTTATCTCATAATCTAAAAAGCAAAATTTTGTGTACGTATCCATAAAACATGTCTGTCGCGAGAAATTGAATTAGTAAGCATAGTGACTAAGTAGACCTTTACACCACCCTACCACATGGAGTTGCCATCATCTTACACCCAGTCCTATGTCAAAAAGTCAAGATGCATCCCTAGTCACCCTAGGATAATCCACTAACAAGTTTACTCGCCATTAAGGAATGTACCAAATCACCCTTTTCAACGTCTACGTAATACTATAGAGTTTAGTGGTTATGACACCATTTGGGTGATTATTGACCGACTTACGAAGTCTGCAATCTTCTTACCAATGAGGGAAACTGATCCCATGGAGAAATTAACGAGAATGTACCTAAAGGAGGTAGTCACCAGTCATGAAATACCTATCTTAATTATTTGTGATCGTGACGGTAGATTCACATCAAATTTTTGGAGGTCACTTCAGAAGGCTTTGGGTACTAGCTTGGATATGAGTACTGCATATCATCTAGAGACTAACGGGCAAAGCGAGAGGACTATTCAAACTCTCGAGATGATACGTGCTTGTGTGATCGACTTTGGAAATGGTTGGGTTAAACATTTGTCATTAGTCAAGTTTTCGTATAACAATAGTTATCACGCTAGCATCAAGGTTGCACCATTTGAGGTACTTTACGGTCGAAAGTGTCGTTCACCTGTTTGTTAGGCCGAGGTTGGAGAAGTTCAACTTACTGGTCCAGAAATAGTTCAAGAGACAACTGAGAAGGTCATTCAGATCAAGCAAAGAATTCAAGCCGCCCGTGATCGACAAAAGAGTTACACCGATTTAAAGCGTAAGCCGATGGAATTTCAAGTTGAGGATAGAGTTATGCTTAAGGTTTCACCTTAGAAAGGGGTCGTACGCTTTGGGAAACGGGGGAAGCTAAACCCTAGATATGTTGGACCTTTCAAGGTGTTGGCTAAGGTTGTAGTTGTTGCTTACAAGCTTAAGCTTCCTCAAGAGCTGAGCAGGGTTCACAATACATTTCATGTATCCAACTTGAAGAAGTGCTATGCCAACGAGCCATTAGTCGTTCCGTTGGATGGAATTCATATTGATGATAAGCTTTGTTTTGTCGAGGAACCAGTAGAAATCATGGATCGTGAAGTTAAACGATTGAAGCAAAGCCGTATTCCAATCATTAAGGTTCGATGGAACTCTAGGAGAGGTCCTGAGTTTACATAGGAACGTGAAGACCAATTTCGAAAGAAATATCCACACCTCTTCACAAAAACCGCACCGTCGTCAAGTGTCGCGTCTTAAGCCTTGAGGACAAGGCTCATTTAACGGGGGGAGACTATAACACCCCATTTTCAAGTCATTTTACGACATCATTTATTTCACTATTTATTTTTAGTCTCGTACGCGTTGCTTTTAATTCTCATCATATAGTTAAATCACGTAAGCTAAAAATTACCTTTCAACGTAAACGGGCATCAAACAAATAAAAGTTTACGTCAAGAAAGTGTTAGATAGTTATTTGGAGGATAATTATTAACTTTGCACATCTTTTTATTTTTTATTGTTTACGTTAAATAGTGTTTATAATGAGTGATGAATCGCAGATGTGATAAGTACTTTTCAGGCATTCACTCGAAACCTCCAAATTTATCTTACGTTTTATACAAGATACCCATTATTATACCATTACTCAAAAGTTTTTTAAAACTCTCACTCTATGTTTATCATTGTTAAGCCGAATTTTACATATACATGATCCAATAATGAACATACACATATATAAGTATACTCTTTATACCTTAACATTATATCATCTTAAAAATGTAGCAGTAATTCTAGAATTATTAGACAATATATCTCAAGAAAAACTCATCTCCTAGTCCCACGCCCCCACCTAAAATTCGGGTCCAATGAGCTCCCTATGGGACCAAGAGCGCACATATTACTAGCTAAGGACTTGTATAACTTAGGACTCATTAAAACTAGCCTGACTAATGGGTTTATGATTCGTGTAGAGACTTACCTTGTTTAACTCATCTTGTATTGACTCAGTGAACAGATGTTGTGTAATTGACTAAGCCCTTGGTGGAACTGTTAATTACATCGCATCCTATGTGAAGAGAAATCACACTTCTCATTTCCTTAAGCAGAAACTGTCACTCTATTTCTCTCTTTTGCTATCCTATACCCTCAAACGACTCACTAACAACACACACAATATTCCATACAAAGTTCTTTATATACATGTATAAGTGTTCTAGCATAATACACTAGATTATATCTTAAGGTGTATTGAAGGCTTGTGGGGTTGGTTGATTATCATTTTCATGGGAGTTTAAAATCAAGAAAGTTCAAGATTAGGGTTTCTTGAAAGTTTAGGGTTTTTTAGTCTTGGAAGCTTGGGTTTTGATTCTAAACTAGGGTTTAGAACTTGTTTCTCTTCATCATAAATCAACTTAAGGTCATCTAAAAACCCTACACTCTTTACATTTGTGATTTATGTGTATATAATGTTTATATTGTAAATCACCATCTAGGAAATATTATTTATGATGTGAATATGATTATTACACTTGATATTTGTTTGAAAATACGTGTTATATGTTATATTGGTGTTAATAACTGTTGGAATGAAAGTATATACATTATACAAGTGTGGATTAATTTATAAAAGTACATATAAATTAATTGTTTAAAAGTTACTTATTAAAGTTTATAAATAAACAAATGGAAGGACTTGATATTCTTGGACAAATGAAGGACTAAAGGACTTAAAGTATATAAGATTTATGGTATAAGATATGGTAAAGAACTTGTAACATTACTTTTGTGCCAAAGGTTTATAAAAATAAGTTTAAACACTTTTTATATAAAAACTCTAAACATTCTGTTTTAAATCAGAAAATAAAGTATTTATTTTATATTCTATTAAAATACTATATGTCATGACGATCGTAGGCATATAGAGAACTCGACAATCCAGAGCTTTAACAGAGAAGGAAGTTACGCCGAATTTGCGAAGTTTACGATAATAAGACTACTTTTATAAAAATAAATTTTATTAATATAACATTACTATTCATTTCAGAAACGTTGTTTGAAAATGTTAATTACATAGGAATTTTTAATTACGAGGACGTGACTCAATTTAATCACTAAATCGGAGTTAAAACGAATAAGATGGACTTTTACGAGATTTTGATTAATTAAATTTATAAAAATTAATTTTATAAAGGCTATGAACAGTATAAAAATCACTGATTTCACAGAGAGATTAAATATATTAAAATGATAATATTTTAATATATCTTTTTAGTACGAAGCATGAACAATAAAGAACGTATAAAAACGGACTTTAAAACGAGAAAATATATGCACTAAATTTTCTATACTTGTGCACTATTTCCTGTCGGGATATAGTGTGGTTCGTTTTAAATATAGAAACATAAATGCGAAACATTTTAGGAATCACTAAAGTAATATTTATACATGTTTTAAACTTTAATAAATATTATGTTACGAAGGCGATTGATTATTTTATTACGATTATACGATTACAATACATGGTTATTATTTTCAATGCGCGATGTAAGTATGATTTCCGCACTATACAATCTAGCTGCGTGATGTTTAATGTAAGCGCTATATAAAAATTATATATGGTATTAGTTATTCAAAGTACTTAGTGCTCAAAGCCTTGTGGACAAGGCTCATTTAACGGGGGGAGACTATAACACCCCGTGTTTTCAAGTCATTTTACGACGTCATTTATTTCACTATTTTTTTTTAGTCTCGTACGCGTTGCTTTTACGATTACAATGATTTATAACTTTTGGGGTGAGAAACAATGCTTTGTTTTACAATTGGACACAAGTGGACATTTTACATTATGATTACGTGTTTGCCTAAGTAGCGATAACCCTCCGAGCCCACAATCATTAACTGTCAATTACTGTGTAAGCGTGAATGTTATAAATAGATCTATTTGGGATTGACATCCCTGTTCGTGATTAGCTATCACTGGACAAACGAACATATACCATGTCGCCTTTAGGATGTTGTGGGTTAGAACATCATCAAGGGCAATGTTGGAAATTTATATTGCAATTCATACATGTCGAGCTTCAGTGTCATGAGCTTAGGGAAACGTAATTACATTTTCGTGATGTTTGCATCTGTTGCATTATCATACACTTGGGAAATCTTGTGGTCCTACATTATACATTTTACAAACCTATGAATTCACCAACATTATGTTGACGTTTTAAAAGATGTTTTCTTAGGAGATCAATGAGGTACAAGACAAGGGATACATTGGTGGTCGTTATTTTGGAAGTCATATGCATTAAATATTTGGTCGCATTACATTTTGGGGAAATACTTGTTATGTGCTAAAATCTTTATCTTTTGAACTATGAACAAGTGAAGCTATGGGCTTTTGTAACAAACAATTTGTTTAAATCTAATGTATCAGTTTTACGACTCTTTTAAGGTCTTTCTTATATATATCTTGTGCTATTGATCTATGAAGTAACACTCTCAGACCCATATTCCGCTGCGACCCAATTTGGGGGTGTTACACTTGTCTTCAGCTCTTCATTCTGCCCTTGTCACGAACCACCCTTCGTCTATGATGCGAAAGATTCCTTGGTAAGCGCGACACGCATCTTCTTCGGTTCTTGTCAAATTTCTGTACTCGCATTCTTTAATAGGAATATACTTCTCTGATGATCCAAAAGAGTACTTGATCACTTCAAACCTTCTAATTTTGCAAACCGACGGTTCTTGGCGGGGATTTCCAAGCATTTCGCACCTATCTTTTTTGTATTGCTCCTGTTCGTTAGCATGATAAGATGCGTTATCCCGAACCAAGTCATTGTCAAGGTTGCCGATGCCAAGATCATCATTCAGCTCCCTTTCTTCTTGAATAGCCTCCTCATCATTCATTCCTTCATGATTGTTAAATGTTCTAGAAACATCTAGGTAAGGGTTATAGTTAGCATCGATATTGGTGTTTGCGTAAGTCTTATTTATATGATTTCTCCAATTAGTAAACGGAGAACATTCGTGATCATTCATCTTCTACCAATATTCTTCGAGTTTTACCAATAACTCATAATCAAGCTCGTGAAAGTTTCCAAAGCATCTTTTCAACCATGAACAAAAATTCATCACTCCATGAGTTGCATCTCCCCATGACCTCTCGTAGATGGTTTTTAGCTTCAAAGCTTCCTCCTTTAATTTTACATCTACCAAATCATCATACCATTCGTAATCTTGAAAGTAGGTCATGTAACAAACTCGAACCATCCTCGGTAATTCTCCTCTATTATAGAATCCTTCATCATTTGAATTAAAAGTGGGCCATTTAGCTTTTCCATTTTTGAAACGGAGAGGCTCACAATATGATGGATGTCATCAGTGGGAATTCCATCTTTCGACCACGGTTTCTCGGGAACCCATGGTATTCCTTTGTTCCATTCGTCCATCAATTCATTTTTAAATTCACCATATGTCTTGAATCCGAGGATATCACTAGTAAGTAAATCGGTATCAATTTTTAGAAGGTAATTGGATTTGTTGAATGCCTTGCATATAGGTGTCTCAAAGTCAAATATGTCAGTTTCAATCCTAAAGATTTCAGCAACTTTTTTATCATCAGGATCGGAAAATTCTTTGTCAGTAAGTTTGACTTAATCTTCACCTCTTGTCCAATAGATCCAAAATACATTCTTCGTATAACGATCCATTTTCATATGGTTATTGAATTTTGAAGCTAACAATTCAGCAAATTCAACGTCAGATGGGTCATATTCTATATCAGCATCAATTCCACGTTTCACCCATTGTTTATTTATTTCCATATATTCATCTAATTGTTTCTTGTAGCTTCGAACTAACCATTTAGAAATTACTCATTCCTTGACCTTAACATCAACCTTCATATGATCACCATATATTAAATCAAGCCATTGCTCAACAGTGATGTCCATTAGCCTCACCAATCTTTTGTTAACAAAAATCAATGCTTTAGCGTAAATTCCATCATTCTTATCATAACATACTTGTGGTTCATAAACATCAAGATCTCCATCATCCGAATCATCCCCTTCTTTCTTATCACATGGAATGCTAGAAAGCCCAGGAATCTCAACCTCATAAGTAAACAAAACATCATCCATTCCACTCAATCTGTTGAATTCGTTTGAAAATAGTTCCAAGTGGTGTATTGCAAGTGAACGAATCATCATTGATCTTGAGTAATCCAAGTTTTTCGGATCCTTCCCTAATCATCTTCATTTTTGCTACTAAAAAGAATTAGAAAATCATCATTAGAACCAGTTTTGAAAAGGTATATAGAAAAATTTAAGCTCAAAATTCGAATATGAAAAACTTGTCTCTGCTGCTGTATAAGATGATAGATACGTCGTATTCAATGGATTTGAATACGTCGAATCTATCTGTTGAACATAATATGCTGTATTGGTGTGGAAAAGCTAATACGCCATATTCAACTTGGTGAATACGTTGTATTGGTTGTTGGACCAGTACAATATACAGAGAACAAAAACAAAACAGAAAAATAAAATAAACACACAAGCACACAAATAAGATAAAAACAAGTAGGTGAAATGGATGACTCGACACTAAGACTAAAAAATAAAATTTTTACACTAATTAAATTATATTAAATCTAGATTAATTAAAAGTTAGAACTAAAATACTAATAAAAATAAAAATTAAGCAACTTCACTCCCCGGCAACGGTGCCAAAAACTTGATGTGTCGTTGTGCGTAGGTATTATTTATTATCAAGTTTTACATTTATATTTTGCCAACTTTACCTAAAAATAACACTAACGGGAAATGTACCTGATTAGTTATAGTTTCGTTGGTAAGTAGGGTGTCGATCACTAAGAGCGAGAGTGTTAATTCCTAAGTCTATCAGTATATTAGTTATTGGTGTGGAAGTTTTATATACCTAAAATATATATATAAAATATATTAATTCAAAGAGCAATTAAGAAAATTCCCTAAGGAAAATTCACTCTCAAAAATATATATAATATAATATATAATACGTATATTAAACCGGGCAAATATGATCACCCGGGTCGTTTCCCCAACGACTAGTGAAATTGAATCCTCGTTTAAGTCCGGATTCTGATTTGAATGAGTAAATGGATGATTTGATAGTCTAAAGCAACAATTAAAATGGACAATTAAAAACAATTAAACAATTAAACGAATACGAAAATCAAATAAAACGCGACTATTAAGCAAGTAAACTAAATTTTAACCCTAAAAATGTAAACTAAAATTCTAAACCTAAGATAGGACAAAAGAAAATTTTAGGAAAAGGAAAAACATTTTTTTGATTATTTTTGAATTTAATATGAATTAAAAACTATTTTAGTCTAATTAAATCCTAGAAAATAGCAAATTAAGTACTAAAAATTTGGAAAAATGATTTTTAAGCTTAGAAAAGTCTAAAATAACATAAAAACTTAGAAAACTATTTTTAACTATTTTTAAAATTAAAATTCTATTTTTAAAATTAAAAATTAAAGCTCAAAAATGAAATTTAAAAAATCTAAAAGTGGTGAAAATGATTTTTCTGAATGTGAACCTTAAGCTATTGTTTATAAAACTAAAAACTATTTTTTTGTATTTTTCTGAAACTTTTTCTATTTTTTATGAATTTTATAAGATTTTTACTTTCGAAAAATGATTAAAAATAAAATAAAAGGTAGAAAAATCTGAAAAATTCAGGTTAACACTTAAACACTAACAGAAACTCAAGAAAAATAAGAAGAACCAAAAAGCTAAACGAATAAGCCCTTAAATAAGCTTATAAGGCTACGGCTTATTTATGAAAAGGAAATCTAAAACGTATACTAGTATTTAATGGTGCAAACTATGGATGGATGAGCTAATGTAGCAAACTGGTTAAGGTGTTGGTGTTATAAGTATGAGGTCGTGGGTTCGAGGCAGGCTAACCCCACTTTTTGCTCTTTTTTATTTTTTTGAATTTTAAGAAAAACTAAATACTAGGACTTATAGAAGACACTAAAATAAGCTACTTTAACAAAGGAAACATAAGCTAAAACTAACTTATAAGCTTTAAAACAGCTTATCAAAAAGCTGTTACAGTGAGAGGGCTTTTGGGCTTAATTTCACTTAAAGGCTTATAACTAGCTTATTTTAAGCTCAAATCCAAAAAGGAAAAGTGTTCTACAAAGCTTATAATGAGCTTAATCTAAAAATGAAAAGAAATCAAAGCTGGAATCAACTTAAAGCAACTTAAAATGTTAATGAAAATGCTAAACTCAGCAAAAACACTTAAAGGCATAAAACTCAATTAAGCTAAACAAACCAATAAGTCAATTTGGACCTTAAGCTTTTGCTAGCTTATCAAACAACTAATAAGCAACCTATTTCAAACTTAAAATCTAGAACTATAAGCTAAGAACAAGAATTTAAAAGCTAACTTTAAGACTGCTATTATTTTTGGAGTTTTATGAATTTTAATGACTTTAACAGCTAAATTAAGCTAAGTAAATAAGCTAGAAAGTAAAATTTAAGACCTAATATATATTAAGCTATACCTAGACTTATCCCTACTAGAATCTAAGCAACTAAATCCTACTTATACTTAACTATCAACTAGGGCAAAAGTGACAGTGCTAACTGTGACAGTAGTACTAACCTTTTGGTTAGTACTGGTGCACTTTGCACAAACACAAAGTCAATGGTGCAGGATTACTAAATGGAACCATGCACTTAAACACACTCCAAAAGAGTGTATAAACAAGATGCAAACAAGATCTAAGCCTTGGAGGGCTTAGATCAAAACTTTCACAAGTGAAATTCTAAGAAAATGTACCTCTGGTGCTGTTGAACTTAATATAAGCTTAAATCTTTTAAATTCTTAAATCTAATTTATGAAAACTCATTACCTAATGCTTATAACTAAATTCAAAGCTAACTAAAAAGGTTTTGCACAAAATTATTGACTTTAGATGGTCAAACAAGCTTAAGCCAAACACCCCTTTAAAAAGTGACAGATCAATTTAAGCTATTGAAATACTAATCTAATGCATCAAATCTAATAACCAGATATCAAATAGCTTAAAACTAACTTAATAATCATGATCAATCAATTAGATAAGCAATAATCCAAGATTTACTACTAATGCTAAATATTTTTGGTTTTTTCAAAGTTTTTAGACAGTTATATGTAAATCTATAATTCAAACTAAGAAAATGAAAAACAGATTAACAACTATGATGATTAAGCTAGATAAGCTAAAATTAAGATTTAGCAATCTACTTAATTGACCTACTGTTTTTGGCTTTTATAGATGAATTTTTGTGACTTTGACAGCTAATTTAAACTAGGGAAATAAGCTAAAAAATGTAATCTAAGACTTATTCTATATTAACCTATAACTAGACTTAATATTACTTGAATCTAAAAACCTAAGACCTATTTATACTTAACTAAAAACTAATCTAAAAGGGGCAGTACTAACTGTTACAGCAGTACTAACCTTTTGGTTAGTACTGGTGGCAGTACTAACCTTTTGGTTAGTACTGGTGCACTTTGCACAAGTGCAAACCAAAAGTGCAGGTTTCCAAAAGGGAATCCTGCACTCAAACACACTCAAATAGAGTATATAAACAAAGTACAAGCAAGATCTAAGCCTTGGAAGGCTTAGATCAAGAATTTCACAAGTGAAATTTATAGGAAATTTACCCTGGTGCAGGACATCCAATATAAGACATAACTTTTTGATTTCTTAAAACTAACTTCTAAAATTTAATTCCCATTGCATTTCATTAATAAAAAGGTTGCTTATAATTTTAAAAAGGAAATTACAAGATTAAAGTGAAATTAAGCTAAAACTATCCTAAAAGCTTCGGGAAAAAAAAACTAGATACTCATCCTCTGTGTGTGAGGAGTGAAATTAAGCTAAAACTATCCTAAAAGCTTCCAGACCCTCTTGCCTTGCCGACGCTCCTCTTAATCAAGCCCGTTGGTTTCTTCAATCATTAGGAATTTATTCATAGCCGTTGGATTGATTTGTGGACATATGAGGATTGCCAGGCTGGCATTCCTTTGATGTGACACTATGCTTCTTTTGTGAGTGATTTAGTGTAAAAACCCATATGAATTTGTGCTTCTTTATTGCGGTTGTGCTCTATTCTTGGTTAGACCAAGATTGCTCTTGATTTTACTTACTTCTCCCTGCATTTGGTATGTTAGAGCCTTTGAATAGACTCCTTGCCATAATTCCAAAAACCCTTTGGATAGGACCCAAGGTTAAAAAAGGGACGTGGCATGATAGTAAAAGTGATTCGCGCCTTTTTTTTTGACGTATATAAACTGTTATACTTTGAGGAGTTTGAACATTTGGTCCTTCTCTTTCTTTCCTCTCTTTTTAGTTATAAAACAGTTTGGGAATTTGCAATTTTGGCCCTTGTGTTTTATAATAAGAGGAAATGGGCTTTGTTGACTTTTATTGACCAATGTTTGACTGGGTTTGACTGAGGCTTGACTTTTCCTGGCTTCGGCTTTGAATCTTTGGCTTCTTTTTGTATTCTTCTGATTCTCGTGTCCGTGCTTGCTTGTTTTTGACTGTTTTCTTGTGATTTTTGATTTATCCGTACCTGCACACACAAAACACAAATTCAAGCATATTTTTGCCGTTTTTGATCTGTTTTGGGTTTAATTAGGTCTTTTTAGGCATAAATGGATATGTGTATTCTATACTTATCAATGCTCCATGACGTATCAAAAAAGACAAGTCAAGAACATTCCATAAGCAAGATTGGCAGTTGGAGTAGCCCTAGCACTTTCAATTCGCTTGACAAAGAAATAAGCAAGATTATATTGTTCTTTGGCAACAATAGAATATAACATGTGAGCGAGACAAGCCAGAAGATGGTCCCGGTGGCCTCCTAGTCCGAACACATTCTCATGAATGAGTTCTTTCCAACGCTTCATGTCTTGTATTAATTCTTTGGTAAGAATTTGATTTGGTGAGAGAATGACAATTTTGCTATTTATAGTATGATTAGAATCAATGCGTTCCAATTGAAGAAATCAATGAATTTCGTCAGGAGTAGGAAGTTAGGTATGATAGGGTCCTTCGTCCCTTGGAAGAATGCAAGAGATGAAATATCCCATTCATTTGTGAAGACGACTTGACCATTGTATGAGATTTTGAGATTTTGACCGAATTATGCTAGTGAGAGAGTGATAAATTCATGTTGAATCATGAATGAGATTAGAAGATAATCGTATTCATCGGTTTGGACTTTGACATGACTATAAAAGTCTAGAATAAAATGCAGAACAATTGGCTCATTAATTTCGAAAAGACAATTAAAGCGAATGTTGGTAAACAATCGCTCAGTGCTATTGGATTAGTAATAAAGTTGATCCACAACTCGGCCCTCATGAATACAACGGTTTTCAATGTGTTTGTAGAATTGAGCAAGGAACGAAGAAAAACAGGGTATTTTGGATTGGGGATATATAATTTAGTGAGGGAGGTATCACCAACAATTGCTCGAGACATGTTTATCACCTAAACAAGACAACAACAAAATAAAATATTACCACAAAAAGAATATATATATATAATAATAATAAAATAAAATGAAGTTTAAAACAACACATGTGAAACAAAGATTACTTCGACTCTAAAAATAAAACATAAGAAGTAATCCAAACGCTCCTTATTTAATTTAACTCAACTTAGAATGTCGAAAAATATATTTTAACACCTAGTATAAATTTATCAAGTGTTTCTATGCTTAATAAAAGTAGAGTAGGAATTATTTCGACTCTAGATTTAAATTCTAGGAAATAATCCAAACGCCCCTTTAATTTAGAGGTTTTACCAAAAGTATCAAAATATATATGAATTATATATCTTGACGATTAATACAAGTTTATCATGTGTTTATATACATAACAAAATGGAGTAATGATCATTTTGACTCTAGGAAATGATCCAAACGCTCCCTTATTTTGTAGAACTTGACCAAATATGTCTAAAAGTATACATTGGATTGATTTTGAGTTTGGAGGTTGGATTTTGAGGATTTGGTGAGTGTGTTTTCGTCACAGCAGTTGCAGAGGGAGAGGGAAGAACAAAATAAGGTGTTTGGCTATGTATTTTGCTGAAGAAAGGAGTGTTTGGCAAAATTAAATGGCTAGCCCCCTTATTAATAAGGGGGTCGCCGTACATTACATGGCCGGTCCCCTTAGAGCTAAGGGGGCCGCCTGTCTGACGACCAAATTATCTTGGATATTTGATTTTAACTAGTTTATATTAGTATACAACTTTTAAAATATGACGAAAGATACCAGTAATATTATTTGAGATAATCTAGTTCTCTAGAAATAACGTTTAAGTTATATAAGAGGTTTTACTCGACATGTTTAATTAACTTTTCGTTAATTAAATGGGCTTTAATTATTTCGGATAAAATATTCAAGTTGTCGAGATTTTAGAACGAGAAAAGGTTTAGAGAGAATTGACGTAATTTGGTTGACATTTTAATTAATCTTTTGTCAATTAAAAATACTTTGATTATTCCGGATGAAATAATCAAGTTGTCAAGCCGAGAGAAGTTTTAATAGAGATTAAGTGACGTTTTTAATTTTCCTTTCGTTAATTGAATATGTTAATTACTTCGGATGAAATAATTGATTATCATGTTTTGGAGTGTTTACGTAAAAAGAAATAGAGTCAATGCTCGATTAGCCTGTTCCTATAGACGTTGTTCATTATAAACATGTAGTCGAGGCGGATGTCATAGTCGATGGGAGTTTGTCTCATCCATAGTGTCATGCCTTTCCAGCGCTTACATATAATTATTTACTAAACCTACTTCTATGTTGATTATTATCTACCAACTCACATTCCTTCTCCTATGTGAGTTCACTACTTATGGATGTAGAAGATTTCCATTTTATAGAGGTGTGTAGTGAGTTCAAAATTAACTACGGGAGAACAAAGTTCATCATGAACAATTTCTTCCTTTCTATTTAATTCTAGGTAACCAATCTAATGATATTTCTAGTTATGACACTTATTTTCTCAAGCTTAATTCCAATTCTATTAACTATAAGCAAATATTACTTTTAGCATATTGACACATATTTATTTAGCACTTAGCACATAATCTATATTCTAAATAATTTTGAAAGAAGTCATACCTTAACCAATGATGTACTCGCTTCAATAACGTATGATAATAGTTTTACCTCCTTTGTAAGTAGACACTATCTTTTGATAACTCATCATGAGTAAAGAACATACATAATCCTTAAATCACTTGTAGAGTTCCAAAGATTATCTCCAAGCATATCGACTTAAATATAAGAATTGAAACATTTGGTCCCTAATATCTCATGGGTCCGAAATCGTTAGTATCAAATATCCTTTGCATATTTTGCATTTGATTTGGATGTATATAGGGTGGATACATTCTCCATGGAATGTTGTTTGGTTGTTGTGAATAATTCCACATCATGGGAAATGTATTAGAGTAATTTTCTCTATATTGATTTCTCCTACGTTGTGGTGTTTTAGGCCGAGGGTGAGAATTATTAGTTCTTTTTAGAGGAGTTTTTGATCTCATTTCGGGTTTAGTAAATCCGACTCCAGGTTTTAAGGAAGGTTTATAAAAACTTTTTACTTCATCGTCGCTTGCAACGAGAACTTTAATATTGTTTACAAGTATATATTTAGGTTTTGGGCTTGAATTTATTTCTACTAATTTTTATTTAATAGACATAGGTTCAAGCTCTTGTGATTTTACAAAATTTACTTGTTTAGTCTCACTTGTTGATGCTTCGGTCGAATTAAATCCTAGACCCGATTTATCTCCGGATGGTTTTTGAAGACTTAACATTTTCTTAAGTGAGTGAGTACTGTTATTAAATTGATTAAGCTTAGAGATTTCTTCTTTAAGTTTTTCATTTTTATATTTAAGGTCTTGACACATTTTACATTCTTCATTAGTTTCTTCACGTTTTTCTAATGTAGATAATTTATTTTTCAATTCAAGTACTTCATTTTTAGCCGATTTTTAATTAGTTTTAGTGTTTTATTTTTAGCCATGACTTTTAGATCTACTTTGCATAATCGATTATACTCACTATCTAAGTCTTTTTCATCTAATGACGATAAGTCATCACTAAAAAAATCGGTTTCGGAAAGTACCTCATTAGATGCTTGAACCATAAGACAATTTTTGTCTTTAGTCTTTTCTTCTTTATCTTCATCGCTATCACTCCATGTTCCTCCAGCAAAAGCTCTTTGATTATAGTTTCTTGGTGGTTTTGGGCATTCTCCGATGAGATGATTTGGATCTCCACATCTAAAGCATTCTCTCATTTTTGCCATTCTTGTCATCTTTACTCCTTTGGAATGATTTTCTTTCATCACGTGGTTGTCTTACAAATCTTCCTCGTCTTTTGAAAAATTTCTTAAAGTCTCTTACGGCCATGACGTATTCTTCGTCTTCACTATCGGAGTTCGAACTATCTTCATCACTAGATTCCTTTTTAGCCTTCAAGGCAAGAGATCTACTTTGTTCTCTTTTGCCTTTGATCATTTCAGAATCTTTCTTTATTATCACTTCATAAACTTTTAAATTTCTAATAAGTTCGTCAAGTGATAATGATGTCAAATCCTTTGACTCTTTAATAGCCGTAACCTTTGCGCGCCATTTAGGATGAAGTTCCCTAACATAGTTCTTGCTAGAAAAACCTTCATTAAGTGCTTTTAGACAAGTAATAATAGTGTTAAATCTAGCAAATCCATTATCTATCGATTACTCTTCCGGAATCGTAAATTGTTCATATTGTTGAACAAGAAGATCTATTTTACTATCTTTGACTTGACTATTACCTTGGTGAGTGATTAATAAAGTATCCCAAATTTCTTTTGCGGTTTTACACATAAAAATTCTTTCGTATTCTTTACGTGGCAAAGCATTATAAATTACCATTTTAGCTTTATTATTTTTAGCAAGTTTCTTTTTAAGATCACCGCTTTGTTTGTCAAATGGTACAGTTTCATCCCTTTTAGTTTTGAGATTATTTTGAACGGGAGGAAAATCACCATAGGTAATAATATGCCAAAGATCTAGATATTTTGATTTCACATAAGTTTCAAATCTATTTTTCCAATAAATAAATCCATTACGTTCAAATAGTGTGGTCTTTGCATAGATTGTCCTTCTAAATATTTTTCTAATTCCATAGATCGATTCAAGTTTTAAAATACAATTTATTTTAAAAATCTTGTTTGACATGGCTTCTGATACCAATTGTGGAAAACTAGAAGGGGGGTTGAATAGTTTACCGCTTTTTAATTTAGTTTATTGTTTGTTTGTAAAAACTTAGATTCGATTTTAAGTGATCTCAACGTACACACAATATGAACAATTTAACTAAGTAATCAATAATAACAAGATGAATAAGTATGTAAGATAAGATATAAAAGTTAGAAAGATCAAACCACAACACAAGGATTTATAGTGGTTCGGTAACGAAGTTTCTCTTCACCCTACTCTACTCCCCGAGTACCCAACTCGAGAGTTCTCTTCATTATGTCAACAAACTTCCTTTAGGTGGAGAAAACCGTACATAAGTAGCTTACACCAATTTCCGACACTAAGCCAAATGTCGAGTTCGAATCTTAGCTAGAACCAATCTACCACAGACTTTGTATTTTGAGAGCTAAAATACTAACCACACTAACACAAGATCACTTCACCTAAGCATTAACACGATCTGCCTGATCTAACTATTCTCTCTATGATCATCACGATCTAACTATACTCTCTATGATCACCATCATCTAACTATTACACACAACTACACAAGATGCACAAATGATTTACAAATTATAACACAATCGTAACTACGTTACGAGAACACGAACTAAGCTATAATACTTTGTAACTTGATGGTAGGAAGTATTCTTCTCTTACACTTGAGGATCTAAGGTTGGATCACTTGGAAACAAATACTTAGGATTAAATGATCAAAGGAATGGAAGTGAATGTAAACTGATTTTAGAACAGAAAGAATATGTGTGCAAAAGGTGAAAAATCAATTGGGAACAATCTGCTATTTATAGGTAAAGCTGGGAGAGTTTTTATCTGGCCGACCCCCTTAGCTCCTATGCCAGCCCCTTATTACTAAGTGGGCCACCCTTACCTTTAAGGGCCCTGCTCAAAGCTGAACGCTTCCATTTTTGTCTTTTCTAGAGGAGGTGTTTCCTGGATCAAATATATTCGTTTTTAGGTGGAAAATTTAAATTCAAAACATTAATTTTGAATGAAACATTTCTTATAAATGCAAAAATGTTTTGTATAAATTATAAAAATGTTTGTTACATTTTATAAAAAAATGTGAGGTTGAATAAAAATTCATTTGACCATAAAATGCATTAAGCATTTATTTATTCATACCTTTAAGTGATTAAATTGTCGAAATGAAAATTTACGACTAATTACTTGTTTATGTTTAATTTTACATTTTGTAATTATCAAAACGTAGAAAGGTCATAAAATATTAATAACGTTTTAGGCATTATTTTAATCAACAGATACATTGAAATGATTGGAAATCTATCCATCCACATTGAAATGATAAACTTGATTACATGATCTTTATATCAATAAGTATATATAAAGGTTACTATGTGCATTTGTTGGTAAAATAACTACATTATCAATTTCACCATATATATATGTGTGTGTATATATATATATATATATATATATATATATATATATATATATATATATATATATATATATATATATATATATATATATATATATATATCTATATATATATATATATATATATATATATATATATATATATATATATATATATATATATATATATATATATACACTATCTACGTAACCCGCCTAACAGACGGGTTCACTTTTAGAATTTGTTTTGATAAGAGGTGTGTGTGTGCGTGCGTGTATTTGGCTTAATTTTTCTGAGTGTGAAGTCCAATTGGTATGGTTGTATCTTTATCTGTTCATTTTTTATGATGTTTTGTTTTTTGTTTGTGTATGGTTATTATTGTTATCACAGTTTTAAATTTTTTGTAAGATTATATGGTTATATGGTTACTAAGAAAATGCCTTCCATTCAGATCAATTTTAAGCAATCGCGTGTTTGTTTTTTGGATTTTGTTCTCTTTATTGGTTGTTCATCAATAGCAATGATTTGAGACACTCCTTTTTACACTAATTCGGAAACCCAAGGGCTCAATCGTATGGATATGTAAAATAGAGGATTTCCAGTCGTGTTCCAAATGCTTAGCTTTTTCTTATTAGGAACTTTTTTATTTAAGCATGTGAAACATTATAACATAACCTAGATCCATTTTGTCCCTTTTTAAGTGCTAAAAACTTGCTACATAACCAAGTAAATACAAAACCACCACATTTTACTTTCACATTATACCCAAAAAAGTAATCCTTTTTGGTCTGAGTGAATGGAAAACTTTTCTTATAAGTTATTGGTTATTATTTGACTTGTTTTAGAAAGGAAAATATTTGTGAGGGTTACAGAAGTGTACTTACAAACTTGATGTATGCTTGATTAACCAAGTCTCTAGACTGTCTATGTATCTATTGTTCTATGCGTGTATTAAGGGTTACAAACATTCCCATCCAAGTAAGCCAAAGAATGTTTCATGTGCACAAGCTCAGCGCCACTGCCTGTGGCAAAAAGAAAAAACTTTTAACCTCAGATACAGTTTATGCATGAGAATAATTTTTAATATAATAAGATGAACCTTTTCTTCAGTAGAAGCTCGACATACAGTCTTCCATTTAGCAGCACCAACTCAACACCAGATTGGCAAGATTTTGTTGTATAGCCTTCAACTATGTCGTTTGAAGTTATATATCTTTTGCAATCCATCTTTTTCGCATGGTCAAGTACCAATCTGACCTTGTAGATATGCATAAGCTTTTCCATCCTGCATTATTCAACAAATGAAGCTGTAAATTGGAGGGAAAAAAACGGGTGAGTCGAACGGGTTGGGTGGGTCAAAAATGCCGTGTGAGTTACGAAAAGATCTAAATGTGAATTGTCATGATCAATACTAAACAAAGTAATAAACATGACAACTGTTGATCATTATTTAAGCATTGTAGGTCCCCAAAATTGTCCATATGCTAAGGGCATGAAAAGACTACAACATATAAGAAGCCCAACAAAAATGTGATATTACCTTAAGATCAGGCGAGAAATTTGTAACAGGTTTCTCATAGACTGCTTTCTTAAGATGAAAGTTCATCCATTTTAATAAGAGTTTTTTAGATGCTAATCCCATAAGATCTTCAATATCCTAAAAATTACTATAAATCAGCATTCATTTATTTTTAGGTAAAGGGTTACCTCGGTAAAGTATATTAAAACTGAAACAGTTAAGTACAAATGGAATGTGGCTGAAATGCCACATTAACCTCAAGCTAAACAGCTTGATAAACACCTAAAACTAGTGCTTCTGGCATGCCATAAACACTTACAACTATGGAAACAACTAGATGAAACTAGAGAAAAATGACTCTACAAAACAAGCTAACCAGCAGCAGCCGTGAAAGAACTTCCACCGGTTTTTGTAAATAGGTTAACTGTTTCATCATACATATTTTCAACTTCTTCTTATTCATCTTCTTCTTCCACATTCAAGGCAGAAAAAGAATTTGACGAGGTGATATTATCTTTATTCAAAGAATTACCACAATTCTTCCACAAAGATGACGGAATAGATTCATTACCCTTATTAGAAGCTCCCTTCTTTGGTGTGTTTGTAGTCTCCTTTGGCTCATATCTAATAATTTGATTAACCGAAGGACTAGCAAACTGACCACCATTATTAGACTTGGATTTACCTTTCCTCTTTTTCTTTTTACCCATAGTTTAGAATCCATCATTAGTCTTCTCAACAGTAGGAGTAATAATAGGAGAAGTAGAGACAATAGGGGGAGTCACCACCTTTTTGGGGCATTGGTCATGAACATGACCAAATATCTTGCATACATCACACCTAGGCGGCCTCCATTCATATTCAACATGGATGGTTTCTTTGGTGAAATCCTCCCCAATAAGGGACATAATACCAATAGTAACAACATCCACAATATCAGCCTCTAAACTTACTTCAATTAAGCACCTAGCAAAACTACTCCTACCCTACGAATCATTACACATGGAACTTGTGTATGAATCAAGCATAACAGGTTTACCAATAAATGTAGCGATCAAACTAATACCATCCTCTTTCCAATAAAGTAGCCATATAAAGTGTGTTCAAAACGTGTACTAAGATAGAAATGTTAACACCATCAAATACAGGATCAGCCACCAAGGGTCGAAAGTTAGAATTAACTTTTGGTTGGTCCTTAGCATTTGCACCCGCAACTACAGCATATGATGTTGACTTGGTATTGATGTCCACTGACTGAACAATAGGTTCACTAGGCAAAACCATACCATGCATATTATCATCAACATTAAGGTTATTAGGAGCCTTAACTGATGGGACACCCTTTGGCATACTATCAGATTCATTCAAGATAACATTCCTGTCAGCCCAAATTGAATTTCATATAGTACCTAATACATCCAAGGTTTCCATACGATCATCATTAGTCATCTCGGATAATAACTCATCATGTTTACCAGCTTTAATATCATTTATTAGTATGTGTAGGTCACCAACAGTTGTTAATGGAACACCAAAAGTGGCAGCAACATCAATATCATACGGTCCTCGAGGGGGCATGATAAGAGTAGCAGTAGGAGAAACCAAAGGAGAAGAGATCACCTTTGGATTGCCATCACATGTAGCACCAGATTCATATAGGTTAACCCTAGTAGTAGTACCCTCTCTCATAATAGCCACCCCTCTGATGTTCACGTTTTTACACGTATCAAATAAACCCTCTAATATAATATATATATACATATACATATACGTAAGCAAAGTATCATACAAATTATTCTTAGAAAAGAATAAAAAGTAATCAACATGGGTATCGTTCTCCTCGGCGAGAGGTGAATGGAAATTTACGTTCAAGTTGTAAATCAAGCATGATTGTCATTTAAATTTTGGGTTTGGTTTCTAAATCTAATAAAAGGGAAAACATATAAAAGGGACGCTAAACTAGAATTAAAGGCACAATTAAATTCTTTCGACAATTAAAGCAATTAAAAACTAGAATTATAAAATTAAAGAAATCTACACTAATGTATTAAAAAAGGACAGAAAATGAAACCGAATTGAAGACCCGCAATTAAACGAATACCACCCGATTTATTTAGCTAAAACAAATAATCAAATTCGGTCTAGCTAAATAAATCCTTAAGCTCCGCGCCTCGTGAGTTGACCGGTACCAAAAAATCAAACAATAGCAAACACATAACAGTTTATAACTTTGCACACATTTGCACTATTCTATAAATCCAGTAATCGAATTGCTAGCCCACATACATAAACTTAAATTTAAAATCCACCCATGTCCAACTTAACCCTCTAACACCCTCACCACCTTGCATAACTACTCTCTTAGCTTCCATGAATTACCTATTGCCTTCCTTAGTCATCTACCTACAGCCCTTGATCCCTACACCAAGTATTCTTGGCCTCCAAGGTGTAAAACTTAGGCACTAAGGGTTTTCGAACCCTATATATAGCCGAAACACACACTCTTTCAATCACACCTCAAAAACTCATCACCACTCAAATGGAGTTCTAACTCACACCAAGGAGGATCAAATGAAGTGCCTAAGATCAAAAGAAGCCAAGAATCAAGAGAAAAGAACCCTTGAAGTCGTTACTAGGCGTACGAACCCGAAAACCCCATTTCGACCCATTTTAGCTCAAGTAAGCTCAAAATCTTGTTTAATATAATCTGTATTAGAATGTTCATAATACTCTTAAGATCATATATGAACTCTTGTTTAAGCCTTGAATCCTCAAACCCATGCGTTTTTGGTTAAAACCCTAAAAACGACCCGTTTTGATTTTCTAGCTAACGAATCCTTTTTCTAAACTATTGTTATGTTAGAACATCTTATTTTAGCTTATTCTAATAAGCTATAACCTGCAAATATCATTTGGAACCCTAAAATAAGCTTGCATGGCTTTTTGGATTTGATTTGCAAATGTTTTCATGCATAGGGGTATATATCGTAACTTTCTGAAATTTATAACTAGAGGGGCTGAAAATGTCATTTTCTTTTTGAACAAAGACACTAGACTCAACACCTCTCATAAGAGACTTTATATTGCTCCTGCTCTAACACAAAAAGTTTTTAGCAATATGAAGAGGGGATCTATGGGTTTTTCTGGGGTGGAAACAGCATTGTTTCCAACAATGCTTGTTCATGAACAATTATCTCAGGGTGAAGGTCCAACAAGCCCAGTTGGGACCCAACACACACCCACTGTTATTGAAAAATCTCCACAACTACAAAATATATCCATTACCTATAGGACAACCACGGCAGCATCAAGAAGATATGGGCATTATGATAACCTCAGTCCAATGTTTATCAATGTTGAGATGAGGCATCACTAAGGAGATGCATGTTAGATTAGGGAGGGGCTACCACCCACTGCTTTAGCTTAGATGTAAAAATAGGGCAGTGGTTAACATATCTAAGACCCCAAACCACAGGCAAAACCATCTAGGCATAAGTTCTCTAAGAAACCTAGCCTCCCGAGGTGGTCCCGGTGCCACTTTACCATGGGGGGTAGTCCTGTTTAGGCTAGGCCTGAAAGGCTATCTAACTTACCCAATGAACCACCACTCGAAGAAGGTAACACATCTCGTAGTGGGGAGGGTAGTATGCAACTTTTGGAATTGATGGAAATATGTACAAAACTATTAGATAAGGTTACAACATTGGAGGATGAACTCAGAAGCACTAAAGAGGTCTACAACAAGTCCCTTATCACTCTCACTAAAAGAGTAAAGAAATTAGAGAACAAGCTCAAGATCAAAATAATAAACACTTTTTAACTCCTTAGAAGATGAAGAAGCCAGTTTGAATATTGAGGATCCTTCCAAACAGGGGAGGATGATTAAAGAAATTGATCAAGATGAGAATGTAAACTTGGTCAAAAGCAGTAAGCAAGGGGAGGCACATGAGACAACTGAGCATGGAATGGAGAGTGATGTGGATTTTAGTACTGCTAGTCCTCAAAATGATGATGATGAAATAACTCTTGCTGAAACATTGGTAAATATCAAAAGGAGTGTAGTAAAAGATAAAGGAAAAGCTATTATGCAAGAGTCTGAGCCTCGAAAAAAAAATCAAGAAGAGAGAAATGATATAGATAGGACATGATGAAGAATTAGCTCAGAAGCTACATGCTGAAGAATTAGCAAAGAGTATAGCAAGACAAGAACAAGAGAAGTATGATTTTGAAAAAGCTTTGGAATTGCAAAAGCAGTTGGATGAAAGAGAAGAGGTTGCATCTAAATCAAGTCAAGCTGATTAGTCACAAAACATCAATAATAGTAAGAGAGTAAGTATTCCAAGAGGCTTTTTAAAGAGATTTTACTTTTATCCAAAGTAAAACCCTAAAAGAAAACATTCCCGGGTCGTATCCCGACGAGGCGTGAATTGAAAATCGATTTTTGGTTTGGGATTATGCTTGAATAATACAAAGATTGGGTTGGTTTTCTAATTCTATGTGAAAAACAAGTAAGGCACGCTAAAAAACGAAAACAATTAAAGATTTAAATCTAAAAACGATAACGAGAATCAAAACCCGTTCTTTAAAAAACTAAATTCTATAAATTTAAAACTACAATGCAAAAAATTAATTTTTTATAAATCCTAAATTGATAAAAGAAATTGTAAAAAAAGAATTATAATTTTTTTTGACTGTTATTTTATTTATTATGAATTAAGGACACTTTTAATGAAATTAAATGATTAAAAATACTAAATTAATTCCTAAAAATCTAAAAAATTCAAGGAAAGTAGATTAAACAATGTAGAATGCAGGAAAAATAAATGGGGTGCAACAGCTTATAGCCATAGGCTGCTAATAAGCTAAAAGGGCTTATAAGGCAAAACTAGCTAAAAAGGGTTAAATACCAAACTTCTGCACCAAGTAGACAGATTGCCCTACTGGTAGCAAGCATGTTAGTGGCTTTGTGTGGTTTAATAGGGGGTCTCTGTTCTGAAAGCCTTCTCACCCTTGACTTCCCCTACACCCTAATGTTTTTATTTTGCACAACTTTTTTAACAACTTTTTTAATAAGCTAAAAATAAGCATCTTTTAAAACTACAACTATTTTTGAAAAGCAATAATAAGCACAGAAAAGTAGTTTGAAATGAGCAGAAAACTAAAAAAAACTAACTTAAACACTTAACAACTTTTGTCTAAAATGAAAACCTCAAATAAGCTTGAATAAGCTTCAATGACCAAAATAAGCTCAACACATGATAAGTCAAATTTATAAGCAAATGCATACCAAAAAATATGGCATAAGTGAAAAGCAGAAATGTTCAAATAAGCAAATTAGCAAAATGGTAAATAGAAGGCAGTCTATGAAGCTACTTTCAAGGCTTAATTAAAAGGGCTTAAACTTAAACTTAAGGGCTGAAATTTTAAACAAGATAAGTTTATACTACAAAGAGCTTATAAAATAAAAATCATAACCTAAATCATACTTAAGCTTATCTAAATTTGATTCTCAAATGGACATTTTAAAACTAAAACTGAAACCTAAACAATTTCTATGACATATTTGATTCAAAACTTAAGGACCACAAGTGCAGGCCCCTAAAACTCTATTCTAATGCATATGGAAAACAAACAAAAATGAGCTTAAGCAACAAAAAACTATAATGGCATCTACAGAATTCTTAACATAAAGCTTTTGACAAAATTTTAAATACCATAGATTAAAACCTTAAGTACTGAGAAAACTTTAAAATTAGAGAGATTTTAAGTTGTAGGTAACTTATGAAAACAGGGCCCTAAGGCTTAACTTAAGTTAACAAATTGGGTCTTTTTGAAAACTAAAAGGCATTGCAGTACATACTTATGGTAGTTCTGCTAAGCCAAAACAATCCCCTTTAAATCCATAAAAACAGATTTTTATGCTTAAACAGTATAAGATCTTGCAATAAAAACAAAATCAATTAAGCATAATAAGACAAAATGAGATTTAAAAAGCAAAATAAGCACAAATTAAACAATATATAAATGTTATGATGCATAAAATGGACTTGAAAATGAAATTTAGAACTTACAAAGATCCTTAGCTTTTGGTTAAGAGTTAAGCACCCAATTCAGACCTTTATAACTTACCCTAATGTTTATCCATTAAGCACAACCCACATGGCCATTATCAATAAAACCGTGCTCCATGCTTTTGAGATTTTTGGTAATTAAACAACGAATAAGCAAGCATAAATTTGATAAGCTATTGAGAACTAACAACCAAAAAGAAAATTTAGTAACAATAAGCATACCAAGCAACAAACAATAACAAGAAACCGAATTAAGCATCATAACAACTTAACCTTGTAAATTGTATAAGCTAACATGATTCTGACATAAGCTATGAAGTAGCTTATTCAGATCTGAATAAGCTCAGAATATAAAGAGTAAAGATTAACATAAGCACTTAAAGAAAAGAAATTAAGCAATAAGCCATTTAAGAACAAACCGTAAAATTCATTAAGCTAAACCAAATTTTGATACATCATCCACAATAAGCTGAGATTCAGCAGTTACAATAAGTAGTAAAATAAGCTAATCTAAAACTAAATAAGCTAAAAAATGAAAATAAGCTAAAACTAAAACTAAACTACTCCTAAGCTAACTCCCTCAAAATGAGAGGGAGAGATCCATTTATAGCCAAAGAGGAGGGGTAAGAAGTGTAAATTCGGATGCCACCTCGTACCATTAATAAGCCAATAATTGGGCTTTATACCCTTCCCTCTGATCACCAACTTTGTAGAATAGATCCAACCGTTCTTCAATTGCCACGTGGATATTTGTATAGCTTTCATGTTACGTCAAAAATGTCGTCCCTTGGATCAAATTATCCTCACAAATTGCAATTTGAGATTTTATAGAAACCCCTCGCCACGTGGCGACTTTTGATTCGCTAAGTCATGCACTAGTGGACTGTCACGTGCCATTTTTTCTATTTAATTCCACCGCATGTGACCATGATGTCACATAAAAGATTTTTAGTTTATTTCTTTACTTCTTGCTTTGGGCTTTTAGAAATAATCATAGGCTGGCTCGGCCCATTAAGCGGGATACGGGCTGGCCCAATAAAATCTTAAGGCACCCTTGGACTCGTTTTCTCGTGCTCTTTCAAATCTCGTGCTCAGTTTGGTCTGCTTTGCCTTTGTTTTTGTCCTTTTTATTGAATATCCTTACCTGCAAGACACAAATCACAAAATACACATATACAATGTATTTTTATGTCATTTTCGCTCATTATTGGTCTTTTTAGCTCGTTTTATTAGGTAAAAGGTATGTGTAACTAAACACATACCAAAATCCCTCATACTAAACTATTGTCGTGTCCTCATGCAATGCCATAAGTAAACACTTTAGAAAACTAAGAATCTCAATCCCCCTCGACTAATTACCTTGAAAAGTAGCTAAGTGTTTATCAAGGGGAATTAAAGAATCACTAATTTTGAAAAGCCCCGTTTTGACCATTTTTATAAATCTACACTTATTGCCACACACATTTTTGTATTTTACCTTTTTTTCTTATTTTTTGTACTTTTTCTTTTTAAGCAACTAACTAGAATGTATGAACTTTCGTTATTTTCATAACTTTAAGGGTCACGAAATAAGAAACACTTTAATCTTAAAATGCTCAAAAATATAATTCATCGTCCTCGACTTTTCACTTGTCCCAAACCAAGCTCAAAAACGAGATCATTGTCAAATACAAGTCATGATGCTAACACTACTCATAAATACTAATTGTGTATTACTTTTCCTCCCTTATTTCTAAATTTGTATCTCAAGATTTTATTTTTGTCATATAACCGAAGGCTCTTTAAGACTTGTTTCAATATTTATTAAATTCGAAAATAAAGCGGGACGATTAAAGATAAAAATTAGCTTCTATCCCTATCCTTGAAAACCGATGAGGTCCACATCGAGGTGACCGAAATTTAGCTTTTATTAGGCTACTTGACTTAACTTATGTCATATACCCTAAGGCTCTTTAAGACATAAATCAAGTGAGATTTAATTTGCACCATATACTCTAATGCTCTTTAAGGTACAAACAAATCATTTATTAAACATGATTCAATCATTCACACCATATACCCTAAGGCTCTTTAAGGCATGAACGATTTAATCACTTACGCCATATACCCTTAGGCTCTTTAAGGCATAAATAATCTCATGATTAACTCTACTTACACCATATACCCGAAGGCTCTTTAAGGTGTAAGTAAAGCAATTATTCATATGATATATATAGTATGCCAAAATTTCAAATCCTAATGTGTACCTATCTTGATTACATCATCTTTCAAGCTAGTGGAAAGTCACTAAAGATTAAGTTAAACCAGACAACCTTATTTATTAACCATATTTATATAAAAGTAAAACAAGCTAATGGGAGAAAAAGCCATAATTAATACTTATGAGTCTTAAAGAAATCTAACTATTCCATGTTTAGCATCTACACTTATAATTAACACTAGAATTTCTCGTTCTTCACAATTTAAAATCTCTAAGAAAGAAACCGTGAATGCTTAGTCAAATAACTAGTTTTGCATATTTAAAGTCAATTATAGAAACTTGCAAAATCTTGGCTTGTATAAGCTAAAATTTGCGTTTTAAAGCTTCTTGTATAAAAGACTAGCAAAAGCTAAAGTTTATAACGGTTAAGGGACAAGCTAGAGCGCAACATGCTCGATCGGATCAAAATTTATTCTTATTCTACCCAGCAAGAAAGTCAAACATTGTGACAAAACATTTATTTTTTTTAAATTTTTGCATAAAATCACAATATTTTTTTAAAATTTTGGTGGTAAAAACGGGATTACGTGAAGACAACGACTACAGGTACGATCAAATCGACAGATACCCCCATACTAGAACTACACATTGTCCTCAATGTGAGACTGTCACCCCCATACTAATGTCAAGGCATAATCAAAATATTTAGGGGTCTCTACGCAAATCTAAAGCCGTTTATTAATTATGCTAAAAGATAAATGTTGGTTGATAAGATATAGGATATCGGATTCCCATATATAAGCATGTTAAGGATTAAAGATCGAGTGAACGATGGACAAAACACCGAGCATGCGAGTCTTTATAATCCGGGCAATCCTGGACAAAAATCACAAAACATGAAACACAAGAAAGGAAGAGGCGAGCCTCCTCACATCACACATATTAATAAATATACTAATATTAAGGATAAGCATGGGTTGCCACCCATGAAGCGCTTATTTTTTAAAGAGTCACTAAGCTTGACTCGTTCCTGAATTCATTGGTCCATGGGGAAACATGTGGAAGAATTGTCATCAGATTCTCGCATGCCACCGGCTCTAATGAATAGAAACTATAAGCGAAGATGTCGGGGTCAAAAATGGTGTCCTCACTCCCGAAGGAGAAAGGAAAAGGAAATTCAACTGGATAGGTGAAATAAGAAAGAAAGATTCGGATAACATATGCGAAAGAAAGATAATGGCGATCCTCAAAGGATAATCTCACATATGTTGGAGAAATTTTTTCTCTTAAATCCCGAGATCAAAAACTTTGACCATATTGTTAGGTTCATCCTTTAAGCACTTTTGTTCATGATCGAAAAACACATCGGGGGAGAGATTAGGGATAGTATTATTTATAAGTAAACTCTCAAGATAGACAATGTCTCCCTCCGAGTCATGATAACCGTCCTCCAAATCCGTAGAAATGTCGATATCAAGAAAAGCATCGATTTCATCAATTACGCCTCCTGGGTCGAAACACTCATCCTCATTAGTATCGGAAAGAGGTGTGACTAACAAAGCCTGCTCATCAAGGTTAGAAACATAAGAGTCCTTACTCTCGATGTCCTCTAACACCTCATCAAAAAGAGGATTTACGTCACTAGAAATGTATTCGTCATCATATTCGAAAAGAGGGTTTGAGTAAATTTTAACATTATCTTCCGGAACGTCCTCATCGGATAGTGACTTGTGTGTGTTGCAGTGATTTTTGCAAGAAGAATTTGCTGCAGCCCGCGGAGTGCGTTCGAGAGCAGATGCGGGTGGGGTGCGTTTACAGATTCGATGGCCCGCCTAAAAGTAATCGGCATGCTCGCGTTGTTGAAAGATGGTTTTATGGGTGTATGACGTGTCGTTGTGATGAGGGGGCGGAGGGAGGGGCTGAGGGGATTGGGGGGAGGGGGCGGGGAGTGGGAGGGGGCGGGAGGTGGGGGTGTGCGCATGGGGAAAGGGGGGTGGGGGGGAGGTGTGTGGCGGGAGAGGAGGGGTGGGGGGTGGGGCAGGGGTGGGGAGGGAGGGGAGGGAGGAGGGACGGTGGGGTATGGGTCGGTGGTCGAGGGGGGAGGGGGGGATGAGGGGGGGGGAGGGGGTGGGAGGCGGGCGGTGGGCGGAGGGTGGTAGGGAGAGGGGGAGTGTGGGGGAGGGGTGCGGTGCTAGCGGAGTGGGGGGGGGGGGAATAGGTGAGGGCGGGCGTGGGGGGGGGGCGAGGGGGGTGGCGGTGAGAGGCGGGTGAAGGGGGGGGGGGGGATAGAGGGAGGGGGTGGGGGGACTGGGGGGGGGGGGGGACGGGATGTGGGGGTGGGCCGTGGGCGAGGGGGGGGGTGGGGGGCAGGCGGAGGGGGGGGGGGCGGGCGGGGGTGGGGGGGGGGTGGGGTGGGAGGTGGGGCGTGTGGGGGGAGGTGAGGGGGGGGGAGGGGGCTGGGTTGGAGGGGGAGTGAGGTGGAGTGGGGGGGGGGGTGGGGGGAGGGCGGGGAGGGGGGGGGGTGGCGGGAGGGGGGGGGAGGGCGACGGGGTGAGACGGGGGTGGTGGAGTGAGGGGAAGGTTAAAGGGCTGGGGCGGGTGGTGGCGTCGGGGGGGGGGGGGGTGGGAGGGGGTGGAGAGAGAATGGAGGAAGAGGGGGGGGGTTGGGGGAGGGGTGGGGTGCGGGGTGGGGCGTGGGGGGGGGCGTGAGGGGGTGGGGGGGGCGGGGGGGGGGGGGGTGGGGGGGGGGGGTGGAGGAGAGGCGGGGTGTGGAGGGGGATGGGGTGGGGGGTGTGGCGGGAAGGGCGAGGGGGCGCGACCTAGGGTGGGTGTGAGGAGGGGGGTAGGCAGATAGGAGGGTGGGGGGGGGCGCGTGCGGGCCGGCGGGGGCGGGGGGGGGGGGGGGGGGGTGAGGGGGGGTGGGGCCACGAGGAGTCGCGGGGGAGGAGCGGGGGGGGGGGGGGGGGGGAGGGGTGAGGTCTGGATGGCTGGCGCGGGGGGGGCTGGTGGGGGGGGGGGGTGGGCGGGGGTGTGGGGGAGGAGGGGGCGTGTGGAGGGGGTGGCTGTCGGGAGGCTGGAGGGCGGGAGGGGAGGAGTGGCGACGGGGGGAAGGGGGAGGGGAGGGAGGTTGGGTCGTGGGGGCGTCGGGGGGGCGTGTGGGGAGGGGGGGCGGGGGGGGGGGAGGGCGGGGGAGGGGGGGGTGGGCGTGGGCGCGGTGGGAGGAGGGGGGGGTTCGGTGGCTGGGTGGGGAGTGGTGGGGGGGGAGGGGGGGTTGGGGGGGGGGACGAGGGGGTGCCGGGGGAGGGGGGGGGGGGAAAGAGGGTGGGAGGGGAGTTGCGTGGGGGAGAGAGGGGAGGGGGCTGGGGGGGTTGAGCTGGGGGAGGGAGGCGGGCTGGGGAGTGGGGGGGTGGGGGGGGGGGGAGGGGTGGGGCGTGGGAGGGGGGCGGGGGGGGGGGCGGGCGGGCAAGGGGGTGGGGGCGGGGAGGGGTGCGGGGGGTGGTGGTTGGGGGGAGGGGGCTGGGGTGAGGGGGCTTCGTTGGGGGGGCGGTGGGGGGGAGATGGGGGGGTGGTGAGGGACTGAGAAGAGCGTAGGGGGGGTGCTGGGGGAGGTGGCGGGGGGGGTGGAGGGGGGTGGGGCGGGTTGGGCGGTTGGGCATACGGTGGGGAGGGTGGGGGAGTCGCAAGGGGGGGGTAGACCTGGGAGGGGCGGGCGCACGCGGGCAGGGCGAGGGGGGAGGGAGGGGGTGGGGGGAGGGGGGGGGGGTGGCTGCGGGCCGGGGTGGGGGAGCGTACGCGGATGGGGGGGGGGGGGGGGCGGCGGATGTGAGGGAGGAGATGGGGGGGGTGGGGGGGTGAGAGGGGCGGGGGTGGCGAGGGGGGGTCAGACGGGGCGGAGGTGGGGGGGTGGCGGCGTGGGGGAGGGGAAAGGAGAGGGGTCAGGGGGGGGGGCGGATTGAGGGGGGGGGGAGGCGGGGGCGGTGGTCGGTGGGGGGGGGGTCAAGGAGGGGGGGGGTGGGAGGGGTGGGGGGGGGGACCGCACAGGCCCGGGGTGGGGGTGAGGGGGGCTGGGGGAGGGGGGGTGGAGTGGGGGAGGGGGGGTAGGCAGGTGTGGGGTAGGCGGCGTGGGGGGGGGGGGGGGGGTGCGGGGGGAGACGAGGGGGGGGCGTGGGGGCGGTGGGGCGGGGCGGGGGGAGGGGGGAGGAGGGGGGTTGCGGTGGGGGTGTGGGAGGGGGGGGGGGGATGGAGCAGGGGGGGGAGGGGGATGTGACGAGGGGGGTGGGGGGGGGGGGTTGGTGGTGGGGGGGGGGGGGGTGGGGGAAGAGTGGGGGAAAGGGGGGGGGGGGGGGGGGGGGGGGGAGCGGGCGGTTTGGCATGGGGGGGGGGGGTAAGGGTGTGGGGGGGGTGTGGGCGGGCGGAGAGGGGGGGGGGGGGGGGGGGACGCGGGGCTGCAGGGGGGGGTGGGGGGGGTGGAGGGGTGAGGGGGGTGGGGGTGGTAGTGATGCTGGGGGGGGGCTGGGGGGTTGAGCGAGGTTGTGGGGTGCGGTGGGAGGGGCGGAGGGGGTTGGGTGCGGGAGGGGGGAGCGGGGGTGGGGGGTTGAGGGGGGTGGGGGTGGAGGGCGGGGGCGACAGGGGGGGGGGGGGGGGGGGGGGGCGGTGGGGAGGGGTAGGGAGGCGTGTGGGGTGTGAGTGGGGGGTAGAGAGGTATGGGTGGGGGCGGGGGGTGTGTGGGTGAACGGCGAAGGGGCGGGAAGGGGGGGGGAGGGGGGGGGGGTAGGGGGGCGGAGGGGGGGTGGGGGCGGTAGGCGGGGGCGGTTGGGTGATGGCGGTGTGAGGGGGGGGGCTAGTCGGGGGGGGGGGGGGGGAGGGGGGAAGGGGGGAGGGATGGGGGACGGGTTACGACGGGGGGTGGGGGGGAGGAGCGGAGGGGGGGGGATAGGGGGGGCGGGGTGGGGCGGGGACATGGGGGGGACTATGGGGGGGGCTTCGAGGGAATCGGCTGGGGGGAGGGGGTAGGTGGAGGGGAGGGGGGTGCAGGGGAGGGGGGTGGGGGGGAGTGTATGGGGGGTGGAGTGTAGGGGGACAGGGGGGGAGCGAAGGGATGGGGGGAGTCGGGGGGCGGTCGGGAGGGGGTAGCGGGAGAGGGGGGTGAGGGGGGACGGGGGGTGGGGGAGGGGGGGGGTTTGGGGGGGAACAGAGGGGGGGGAGTGGAGGTGGAGGTGGGGGAGGAGTGGGTGTTAGGTGGGTTGAGGGGGGTTGGAGCGGTTGGGGCGGGGGGGGGGGAGTGTGGGGGTGGAGGTGGGCGGGAGTGGGGAAGGGGGGGGGTGGTGGAGGAGAAGGCGGGGGAGGCGGGTGGGGGAGCGGTGGGTGAGGAAGGGGAGGCACGCGGGGATGGGGGGTGGGGAGGGGAGATGGGCGGCGGAGGGGCGCGGGGTGAGAGGAGGTGGTGAGGAGGCGGGGTGGGGGGGGGAGGATGGGCAGGGGAGCTTGAGGGTCGAGGGGGGGGTGTGGGGGGGGGTAGCAGGGGGGGGAGGGGGGGGAGGGGGGAGGTGGGGTGGGGGGGGGGAGGGATAGGCGGGTGGGAGGGACAGGGCGGGGGCGGGGGGGGGGGCGGGGGGGGCGGGGTGGTGGGAGGGTGGGGGGTCGGTGGGGGGAAGGGGTCATGGGGGAGGGGGGGGTTTAGGGGGGGGGGGAGGGGGGGGTGATAGGGGGGGGGGAGGGGGGTGGGGGGGGGGAAGGGTGGTGGGGGTGGGGGCTCCGGCTGGGGTGGGGGTGGGGGGGGGGCGGAGGCTTGGAGCGTGGGGGGCACGGGGTTGGGGGGGGGGTGGCGGGGGATGTAGGGGTGTGATCGGGGGTGGTTGGTGGGGGAATGTGTGGGGAGTAGGGTGTGGGGGGGGGAGGTAGTCGGGCGTGCGGGGGGCGGGGGGGGGGGCTTTCGAGGGTGGGGGGGGAGGATGGGGGGGGGGGGGGGGGGAGTGGGGGGTGGTGGGGGGGAAGAGGGGGTAGGGGGGGGGGTGGGGGTCGGAGGAGTGGGGGGGAGTGGAGGGGGTGGGTGGGGGGGGGAGGGGAGAGGGGGGGGTAGGTGAGGGGGGTGAAGAGGGGGGGGGGGGTGGGGGGGCGGTTGGTAGTGGGTGGGGGGGAGGGGGGGACGGTGAATTGGGGGGGGGTTGAGGGGGGGGGGGGGTGGGGTGCGGTTAGAGTGTGGGGGGACGAGCAGGAGGAGTGGGGCGTGGTTGGGCGGGAGGTGGGGGGGGTGGGCCGGGGGGCGGCGAGAGGTAGAGGGGAGGGGGAGTAGGCGGGGTGGGGGCGACTAGGGGACAGGTCGAGACGGCTAAGGGGGGTGTGGGGGTAGGGTAAGGGGGGGGGAGGGGTCGGGTGTGTTCGAGGCGGGGGAGTGGGATTAGGCGGCGGCAAGCGGAAAGGGCGAGGAGCGAGGTGAAGGGGGGCGGGGGGGGGGGGGGCGGGAGTTTGGGGGGAAGCGGGGGGGTGGGAAGGACGAGATGCTGGGAGAGGTAGGATGCGGGGGGGGGGTGGGGGGGTGGCGCTGAGGGGGGCGGGCGGGGGGTAGGTGGTGGGGTGGGGGTGAGAAACTGGAGGGTTGGGGGGGGGGGGTCAGAGGGGGGGGGGGGGAGGGGGGGGCGGTGGTCTAGGCGAGGGGCGGGGGGGATGGTTAGGGAGGGGGGGTGGGGGGGGGCGAGGGGTGGGCGCGGGGAGGGGGGGGGGGGGGGGGGGGGGGGATGTGGGGGGGGGGGGGGAGGAGGGGAGGGGTGGGGGCAAGTGGGGGTTGTGGGGGGGGGGAGGGAGGGTGGGGGTGTGGCGCTGGAGGGGTGGGTGTGGGGGGGAGGTGGGGGTGTTAAAGGGGGGGTAAGAGGGGTGGGGGTGGGTGGTTGGTTTGAGGTGCGGAGGCGGTGGGGGGGGGGGGGGTGGGGGGGGGGTGTCGGGGGGGGGGGGTGGGGCGGAGAGCGGTGGAGAGGGTGCAGGGGAGTGGGGGGAGGGCGTGAGGGGGGTGTGGAGTGTGGTGGGAGGGGGTCGTGAGGGCGGGGGATTGGGTGGATCGGGGGAGGGAGGAGGGGGGTGGGGCGTGGATGGTCAGGTGAGGGGGGGTGGGGGGGGGGGGGGGGGAGGGGGGGGGGAGTTCGGGTGGGGGTGATGGGGGAGGTGGGAGGGGGGCGTGGTTGCGAAGGGAGGAGGGGGGGTGACGGGTGGTGAGGCGGGGGGGGGGTAGGGTGGTGAAAGCGGGGGGTGGCTGGGGCAGGGTGGGAGCGGGGGGGGTGGGGGGGGGGGGTTGGGGTTAGGGGAGTGGGGGGGGCGAGGCGGAGGGAAGCGGGGGGCTGGTGGGGGGGGTTAGTGGAGGGGGGGGGGGAGGGGTGGGACTGGGGTATGGGGGGGGGGGGAGGGGCAGAGTGGAGGGGTCGGGGGGGCGGGAGGGTTTGAAGTAGGGTGAGGAGGTGGCGATGTGTGGGCGGGGAGGGAAAGGGGGGGTTGTGGGTAGGATAAGGTGGGGTGGGAGGGGGGGGGGGGAGGGGGGGTGCTGAATGCGGTGTGGGGTATCTGGTGAGGGTTTGGGGTGGGGCCGAAAGGGCGGGGGCGCCAGCGGGGGATTGGGGGGGGGGGAAAGGGGGTAGGGGGTGGGAGGGTAGGGGAGGCACGAGAGGGGGGGGGGGGACTGGGTTTGGGGGGAGGGGGGGCGGGAGGGGGGGAGATGTCGGCGGAGGGGGGGGGGGGGACTGGGGGTGGAAGGGGTGGTTGGGCCGGGGGGGTGGGTTGGGGGGGGTTGGGATGTGGGAGGGAGGGGGGGGTGGGGCGGCGGAGGGGGTCAGC
Organism: Tanacetum coccineum; assembly: GCA_026074375.1. NCBI lineage: Eukaryota > Viridiplantae > Streptophyta > Magnoliopsida > Asterales > Asteraceae > Tanacetum > Tanacetum coccineum. The sequence continues at coordinate 107,077 of BQNB010000902.1, read as the reverse complement.
AGCGGAAGGGGGAGGAGGGAGATTGGGGAGGGGGGACTGGGGGGAGGGGGGGAAGGGGGGGTCGACAGTTTGGGGGTGCGGCTAGGAGGGAGGGGTGAGGGCGAGGGGGGGCTAAGGGTGGGGGGTGGGGTAGGGACGGCAGGGGGGTGTGGGTGCGTGGGAGAGGGTCGGGGGGGGGGGGGGGGCGGTGGGGGGGGGTAGGGTTCGGGAAGAGGGTGGGCTGAGGGGGGGTGGAGGGATGAGGTGGGGCTGGGGGGGGTGGGGGGAAGGGGGGTGGAGAGGGGGGAGGGAGGACGTGGGGAGGGGGGGAGGTGGGAGGGGGGGGGGGGGGCGGGGTGGGCAAGTGGCACCGTGGGTTTGGAGGAAGGCTCAGGGATAGTGGGGAGGGGGGGTGGTGGGGGCGGGGGGGGTCGAAGGGGGAAGGCGGAGGGGCGGGTGGGGTGAGGCAGCTGGGGCGGTTTGGCGGGGTGCGGGAGGGGGGGGGAGGGGCGGTGAGAGGGAGGGGGGGTGGGGCTATAGTTGGGAGTCTCTTTTGGGGGGAGGAGGGAGGGACGGGTGGGGAGGGCGAGGGGGGGGGGGAGGGGGGGGGGGGGTGGGTCGTGGGGGTTGGCGTCGGGGGGGGGAACAAGGTTGAGAAGCTGCGTCGTGGGGGTCGGCGTAGGAGGGGCAGTGGGGGGGGTCGGGGGGGGGGGGGGGAGCTACGAAGGGGCGGGGAGGTGGGGAATGGGGGGGGGGTGGGGTCGGATCGGTCGGTGGGCGGTCGGGGGTCGGGGGGATGCGGGGGCGAATAGGGAGAGTGGGGGGGGGGCGGGTGGATGGGCAGATGGTGGGGGGCGGGGGGGGTAGTGGGGGGGGGTGGGAGGGGGGGGGGGGGGGAGGGGGGGGGGAGAGGGGGTGGGGGGGGGGGGGGTGGGGGGGGGGGGGTTGGGGGGCGGTGAGGGGAGGAGTGGGGGTGGGTGGGGGGGGCGGAGCGGTGGTGGGTGGGGGGCGGGGGCGGGGGGGGGAGCGGGCGGGTGGGGCGCTGTGGGGGTGGGTGGGGGTAAGTGGGGCGGGGGGAGTGGGGGCGTGGTACGGGGGGGGGGGAAAGGGGGGGAAGAGAGTAGTGAGTGGTGTACGAGTATGTGATGGGGGGGGCGGGGGGGGGGTGGGAGGCGGGGGCGGGGGGGGGGTGTGCTTTGACTCAGCGGGGATAAGAGGGAACGGGGGCGGGGGGGTGGCGGGCTGGGGGGTGCGGTCGGGGAGTGGGGAGGGTGGAGGGGGGTGGGGGGGGGGAACGCTTCGGCGGGGCGTGGGGAGGGAGGGGGGGGGCGCGGTGTGAAGGGTGTGGGGGGGGGGTTGCTGGGGGGTGGTGTGGGGTGGGGGGGCGGGGGTAGGGGTGGGGGGGGAGGATGGGTGTGGGGGGTGGGGGCGGGGGGGGGGAGGTGGGGGGCGAGGGGGGACGTGGGAAGTGGGGTGGGGGGAGTGTGTGGACGGGAGGGGGGGTGGGGGTGGGGGGGGTGGGTGGGCGCGAGGGGGCGGTGGGGGGGGGGGGGGGGGCGTGGAGGGGGGAGGGCGGGGGGGGGGGGGGGGGGGGTGGGGGAGGTGAGGGGGGGGCACTGAGGGAGGGGGGGGAGGGTGGAGGGGGGGAGGTGGATGTGGGAAGGGCGGACAGGGGCGAGGTGGGTGGCGGGGGTGGTGGGGGGGGGGAGGGGTGGGGGGTGGGAGGTGCGGGGGGGGGGGTGGGCGAGGGGAGGCGTGGCGGGGGTGGGCGGGCTGGGGGGGGGGGTGAGGGTGGGGGTGGGGGGGGGGTGGGGGGTGTGAATGCGTGGGGGGGGAGGTGGACGGCGGGGGTTGGGAGGGGGTGGGGTGGGGGTGATTGGGAGGGGGTGGAGTGGGGGTGGGCGCGGTAGGGGGGGGTGTTGAGGGGGGGGGTGGGGTGCGGGTATGGGGGGGGGGGGGGGAGGTGGGGGGGCGTGTAGGGGTGGGAGGCGGGGGGGGTCGGTGGGAACTGGGGGGGGGGGGGGGGTGTTGGAGGAGTGGGCGGGGGGGGGGGGGTTTTGGGGGGGGGGTGGGGTGAGGGGGGGTTGGGCGAGGGGGTGGGGGTGGTTGGGAGTGGGGGGAAGGGAGTTCGGTGTCGGCGGGGCGGGGTGAGGGGTGGGGAGGTGTGTGGGGTGTGGAGAGTGCGGGGGGGCGGGGGGGGAGTGTTGAGAGGGCGAGGGGACGTTGCAGGGGATGGGGAGGCGTGAGAGGGGGTGGAGGGTGGGGGGGGGGGGGGGGTTTGTGGGGGGAGGTGCGGGAGGTGGCGGAGGTGGGGTGAAGGGGTAAAGGGAAGGAGTGGGGGAGGCGGGTGTGGTGGGGGGGGGTGATTAGGGTCCTGGGGGTGCAGCGCACGTGGTTAGAAGGGGTGGGTGGGAGGAGGGGGGGGGGGCGGGGCTGCGGGGGGGTGGGGGGGGAAAGGGGGCGAGGGGGTGCCGGGCGGGGGGAGGAGATGGATTCGGGGGGGGGGGGGGCGGCAGGGGAGTGGAGGGGAGGTTGTGGGGGAGGTGGGGACGCTCTAGGGTGGGGGGGGGGGGATGTAGCGGAGCGGGTACGTAGGCTTGGGGGGGGGGCGTGGTAAGGGGGGGGGAAGGGGGGGAGGGGGGTCTGGGGGGGATGGGGGGGATAGGGGGCTCGTCGGTGGGGGTGGGGGGTGGATGCGGGAGGGGGGGGTGGGGGGGCGAGTGTTGGTGGCGAGGGGTGGTTGTGGGGGGGGAGGGGGGGGGTAGGCGTGGGGATAGGGGGTGAGGGGGGTGAGTGGGGTTTGGGTGCCGTGGGGCAGGGGTGGCGGGGGAGTGGGGAGGGGGGCGTGGGCCGGTCGAGTGGGGGTTATAGGGCGGGCGTGGGGGGGGACGGAGGGCGGGCGGGTGGGTGGTGGGGTCGGGGGGGGAAGGGAGGGTGGTGAGGGGGGACAGAGGGGGTAGTGGGTGGGGGGGGGGGCGGTGGGGGGGATGGTGGGAGTGAATGGAGAGTGGCGTTTGGGCGGGTCGAGGGCGGGGGGGGGTGGCGGGTGGGTGTGGGGAGGGGGGGGGTCCGGAGGAGTGGATGAAGCGGGAGGGGGGGGGGTGGGGGGGGTGGGAGGGGGGGGGGGGTGGTGGGGGGGGGGGGGTGGGGGATTGGGCGAAGGGGGGGGCGAGTGGGGTGGAGAGAGAGGAGCGGGGGGGAAGGGGGTGGGGGGGGGGGGGTGGGGGGGAGGCGGGGCGGGAGGAAGGTGGGGGGGGAGGGGGGGGGGGCGTTGAAGTGTGGCGGGGGGTGGGGGGGGGTTGTCTGTGGGAGGGTGAGGGGGCGGTGGGGGCTGGGGGCAGGTGGGGGAGAGGGGGAGGGGGGGGGGAGTAGGGGTCGAGGGGGCGGGCGGGGTGGGGGAGGGGGTGAGGGTGGGGACGTGGGTGGATGGGGGGGTGGGGAGGGGTTGGGTGGGGAAGGGTTAGGCGGGGGGGGCGGGGGGAGGGGGGTCGGGGAGACGGGGGGGGTGAAGAGCGGGGGGCGAGGGCAGGGGGGGAAGGGCGGATGCGGGGAGGGAGAGGGTGGGGGAGAAGAGGAGGGGAGGGGGTGGGGGGAGATTGGGGAGCTGGGGGGGGAAGGGGGAGGGGAGGGGTCTGGATGGGGGCGGGGCCGCGGTGGGGAGGTGGTGGATGGGGGGGGGGGGGGGGGGTAGGTACAGTGGGTGGGGGCGGGCAGTGTAAGGGGGCCGGGGGGGGTTTACGGGGCGGGGGGGAGAGGTGATAGTGGGGGGGGGGGGGGGAGAGGGGGTGGGGGTGGTGAGGGGGGGGCGGGGGGCTGAGTGGGGAGGTGTGGCGGGGTTGGTGAGGTGAAGTGGGGGGGAGTGGTAAGCTCGAGGGGGGGGGGGGACGGGTGAGGGGGGAAGGGGGTGAAGGGGGGTTGGGGTGGCGGAGTGGAGGGGTAGTGGAGTGGGGAGGTGGGGCGGGGGGGGAAGGGGTAGGTCGGGGGGGACGTGGGGGAGGGGTGCGTGGCTCCAGTGTATAGAGGGGGTGGCGCGCGCGCTGTGGGGGGCGTCCGCATGGGGTTTGGCCGCCCGTCGCCCGGCTACCCCTCCGGGTGGGGGCTTGGCGGGGAGGGGTAGGTGGTCTGGTTGCTGATATATAAGGGGATGTAGGGGTAGGTGGTTGTATATATATGGTGTCGGCGCCCCCAAGGGCGGGGTGGAGGGGGGGGCTCTGTGGCACACTGCCCCCCGGGTGCCGACAGGCCGTGACAACATTCTCCACATGGTGCTAGGGCGGGGGAGGGTTAACCGTGTGGGGTGAGTTGGTGGGTGTGGGGGGGGAGGGCTGGGGGGGTGGGTGAGGGGAGCGCGGGCGTGGGGGGGGGAGGGGGGTTGCGGGAGGTGGGGCGGGGGGGGGGGAGGGTGGTGGTGGTGGGGGCGGGGGTGAGGGGGGGGAGGGGGGGGAGGATGGGGGGGGGGGTGGGGGGGGTGGGGTTGGGGGGGGGTGTTTGGGGAGGTGGGGCGGGAGTAGGGGGAGGATTGGGTGTGGGGTGGGGGTCGTGGTTGGTGGTTTGTTTTATTTTTTTTTTTTTTTTCTTTTTTTTTTTTTTTTGTTTTTTTTTCTTTGTTTTTTTTTCTTTTTTTTTTTTCCTTTCTTTTTTCCCGCCCCCCCTTTTTTTTTTTTTTTGTTTTTTTCGCGCATTTTACCAATAAATTCTATTGGATAAAATCTTTGGTCTTGAATGAATTCATGGTGGAGAATTGGATTTGATAGTGAGCGATGACATATAGTTCTCTAGGAAACTTCTCAGAAGAGGTCATCTTAAGAGAATAAACAATAAAAGTGTCATGATTAAGCAAAGATTCCCTAAGATCAGACTCGGCATCAAAGTGTTTTTTATCACAAGAAGGCACATCACACATATTATCAAAATCATAACCTCGCGCGACTCACACTTGGGATTGGGGACACATGTTCCTTCATCATTAGGAACTTTATTACTTCGTTTTTGATTCCAATTCTTTGAATAGCCCTTGTTCAAGATGTTCGTCCCCCATTACTTAGAGAGTTTCTACGGGCTCCTCGGTTGATAAGTCGGGTGTGATTGCATTAGACGAATTCTCTAAATATTCCTTATATTGAATAGTATGCTCATCATCATCATCGTCGATCATAGGAAAATTCCAATATGGAGTAAAACTTTAAGCTGCCTGCTCCTCCTGCTCTTTTTGAACTACCAGATTAGCCGCTTGCTCACGTTCAATATGCTTTTCTTCATGTTGTTTCAAAATTTCAACAATAGTTTGTGAATCATTAGAAAGTTGAAGTATCAATTCTGGCAAACTCCATGGTTTAATTTGCTTTTCGTCCCAAACTTGAATCAATTTGAGAATTCTTTCCTTAGCTAACAATACTCTCATACTCATTTCTTCATGAAAAAAATATTGCTATTCAAAAGGGTTCGATTAACTTTAATTAGCCTTTCCATATCTAGCAACATATCCTTATTCGATCTCCGAGGAAGTTGTTGAGTGATGGAAATTTACGGGGGTTGATATTGGTCAAAACCGGAATAAATCGGATTATAACAAAAATTAGGATCATAATTTTGGTTCATCGGTTGACATTGATAATTTTCATAAGAATCCCTGTAGTTTTCACAAGAATACGTCTGGTACTGGGGTTGTGGAGGGTAGTCGGAAAAATTTTGAGAGTCGTAGAAAGAATTCGGATTTGGTTTATAAGTGAATAAATTTACCAAATTACATCCTAAACAAGGTACCCCTCAATTATAATATCCACACCGCTCGCAAGTACAATATCGACATGGTTGATCATCAAGTGGGTTTCCGCAACTGAAACAACTTCTTTGTTCGAATGACGATATTTAGAATTAAACAATTAGAGGATAAGAAGAAAGAATTAAACGGATAAGAGGTTAAAGAATAATATTTTTGAAATTTTTTATAAAGATAATATTAATAAAAAATATTTTTGGTATTTTTAATATTTTTTATAAGAACGAAAATAAACTTTCCGAAGAAAGGATCTTCAAGGCTCGAACACGAACAATTCCGTAAAAATCGCTACACCTCTCCCCGGCAACGACGCCATTTTGATGTTCACGTTTTTTCACGTATCACGTTTTTACACGTATCAAATAAACCCTCTAATATAATATATATAAATATAGATATATATATATATACATATACATATACGTAAGCAAAGTATCATACAAATTATTCTTAGAAAAGAATAAAAAGTAATCAACACGGGTATCGTTCTCCTCGGCGAGAGGTGAATGGAAATTTACGTTCAAGTTGTAAATCGAGCTTGATTGTCATTTAAATTTTAGTTTTGGTTTCTAAATACACTAAAAGGGAAAGCATATAAAAGGGACGCTAAACTAGAATTAAAGGCACAATTAAATTCTTTCGACAATTAAAGCAATTAAAAACTAGAATTATAAATTTAAAGAAATCTACACTAATGTATTGAAAAAGGATAGAAAATAAAACCGAATTGAAGACCCTCAATTAAACGAATAACACTCGATTTATTTAGCTAAAACAAATAATCAAATTCGGTCTAGCTAAATAAACCCTTAAGCTCCGCGCCTCGTGAGTTGACCGGTACCAAAAAATCAAACAATAGCAAACACATAACAATTTATAACTTTGCACACATTTGCACTATTCTATAAATCCAGTAATCGAATTACAAGCCCACATACATAAACTTAAATTCAAAATCTAATTCACAACCCAACTTGGTTCTTGCCTACCAATGGCCCAATCAAAGAAACAAAAGGCCCAAGTTCAATTTTTATAAACCAAATGTTCACTAGCTTAATAACGAGTAGTGAAGAACTATGATAAGCCAATCAAATAAGCTAGAACTAGTAAGTACACACGAATAAGCTTAAATTCAGAAGAAACCACAAAAACAATTACTGAATAAGTCGAATACAATAAGCACTTAAAACTCGATACTACGACAATAAGCTAAACGATTTAAGCTAGAACGAGTTTTAAGATAAAACTTTTTAATAAGCTAAATCCTAAACGATTTGAACTCTAGATAGATCGAATAAGCAAACAAGTATTTAGCAACTAACATAAGATCAAAGATATAAGCTCCTTAAACTCCTAACCTTAATAATAAGCAAAGCGAATCAAGATCTACAACTTTAACGACTAAATAAGCTAAACACTAAACTAGCTAATCTCAAAACTAATCAACAAGCCACAGAAAACAGCAACAAGGACGTTGAGTAAGCAATAAGCACATAAAACATCTAAAATATCAAATCGAATAAGCACTTAAGCTCATAAAAGTTCGATCCAACAATATTAGCTCACTCAAAACCGAATAAGCTATTTAGAAACTAATCTTAACAGAGAATATTAGCTTCTATTAAGACTAAAACTTTGAAAGCACAATAATAAGCTAAACACGAACTTATTCTAGCTTATTATTTCGAAAAGTATTTAAAAACTAATGAGAATGAATCAAAAGAGCTTTGAGAGCTTTTAGGAGTCAGTTTCTAAACTTTTAAAAACTTTTGATAATAAGAAGCTATGTTAATAAGCACGAAGAAACAGCTTATTAAATAAGCTACACGAAAAGGAGTATTACCGAGAGATTAAGTAAACAAAAAGCAACAAGAGATCTTCAACATACTTAAAACCATTTTCATTACATCATCATATTAAGTTTGCGAAATAAGCTAGATACAATAAGCAGAAAAAGTGAAATAAGCAGTTACAAAACTAAAATAAGCTAAAAAAATGTAAAACTAAAAATAATAAAACTAAAAACCTACTACCCAAAGTTGAGGGGAGGCGTCTTCATTTATAGGGTCCAAGAGGGGTCAAATTGTAATTTCTCCCAATCATTACATACTCGAATAGCCAATCATTGGCGTTGAAAATCACTCCCTCGGATTGTAGTTGAGATATAAGTCAGATCCACCATTAATGAGGTGCCACGTGTCCATATTCTTTGCTTAAATTGAACGCACAAGTCTGAGCCTTTTGATCAATTATTCAAACGAAGCCTAATTTATTTGAGATAAAATATTTCCTCACTGCCACGTGTCAATCATTTATTCGTCCATTCTATGTTAGTAGGATCACACGTGAGGCTTGTTGAATTATTTAGAAGGCATGTGCGCTGACGTCAGGGTGACGTCACCTTCTATAATAACAGATTTAACACTTTTAATCTTGGGCTTAAAATGGGCTTTTAGCTCATTTGGGCTGGTCCGGCCCATTAAGTGGGCTACGGGCTGGCCCAATAAAATCTGAAGACACCGTTGGACTCGTTTTTCCATGCTGTTTCCAATCTCGTGCTCGGTTTGGTTTGTTTTGCCTTTGTTTTTGTCCTTTTTATGGAATATCCGTACCTGCAAGACACAAATCACAAAATACACATATACAATATATTTTTATGTCATTTTCGCTCATTATTGGTCTTTTTAGCTCGTTTTATTAGGTAAAAGGTATGTGTAATTAAGCACATAAGACCCTCTTTGATCCATCGAACCAGAAAGAACATCAAGTTTTTGATTCCCAATTGAGTCCTTTAACTCCCCTCTCTTATCACCCATTACCACCGCAGCTTACCAAGAACAACACACCCAACATTCGTTTACAAATAGTATGGTTAAAAAAATAATAATCAAGAACTAATAATGTTGTCATCCACCAATTCCAGGAGTTGAGGTGTGTTTCAAAGGTTGAGATCTGCCAGGACTTATATCTGGAAGTGTCATAATCGTGAGAAACAAAAGTTAAAAGTTGAAGAAATAACGTAATATTTTGTTTGTCGTGTTTTAGGTATTTTACTTGCACATATAGATAGTCATGCATAGCAACAAATAAAACTCTTAAAGCCTAACTTATCAATTGTTTTGGTTAACTGTCAATGTAGGAGTCGTTATTCCTGTTTTCTGTTTTTACTGTTATTATTGAATATTAACTAGATTCTGTGGAAGGGCTGACAGACCATGCCTCTGTCACTCTTTATTAGTGGATATGTAATTATCCTAAAATTAATTCTTGAAAGAAAACCACAGTAAGAAATTAAGTGATTGCGATGATGGTATGGAACAATTCTATCTTTAGCTGCCCACTTTGCTCGCACTATGCGTCTTTATAAAAGGTCAGATTCTATTTTTTATCACCCGACAATATTGATATCTGTCTATTTTATAGAGGGGGTGTGTATTACTCATTAACATAATATTTGTACATACGCACGAAAATATACACCCATACATATTATACTGATACAGTTTACTCATATCTATGGAACACATACACAAACACATACATAGAAAAGTTATACTATGATAAATGTATATAGAGGTCACTGACACATACACACGCTTATGAACATCAGATAATCTGTGCTAATGGATAAATTTCCTGTACGTAATATTGCATATGTGATTGTGTGTTACTGCCCTTAATTTTAATTTGATACTGAATCTAGACATAGAAGTTGGTTCAGCGTTGCTTTATATTTTAATTTGATAGTGAATTTCCAAAATAGGAAAAACTAAATTTGGCAAAGGAAATAGAAAGGGTGACCTTTGTGCACCAATACATCATCCCCACCTTTATAATTTAGGAAATTAGGTCAAGTACCTGATGAGGCTGCAAAACAGAATTAGTAAACATCTGATTATAATAACTAAAAGCATTATTTCATTTGTTATTTGACTATGTTAGAAATATATTGCACTTTAAATTTCTATCATTGCATTCTTGTCTTAAAGATCCAACAATCCAAGTATCACATAGCCAAAATTTGTTTTGCATATAAGAGTATATGCAAAAATGAAAAACCAGAGATAAATGCCACACGAATGCATGAACTACTAAACTTGATCTCTTATTTCCTCGCCAGCTTTTCGTATATAAAGAGCCTTTGTTTCTAGCACATGATAGTCAACCTCTTCAAATCCAAACAATAGCTGTCACACCCCGACAAAGCGAAAACATGGGATGTGATGGAGAAATGATAATTACAACACAAGATACAAGATAGAGAAATACTAAAATGAATTCAAATAAGTTTTGTGACATTCCCCGACCACAAGTAGAACTTTGGTGAAGATCCATCAAAGAAGACATCACATAGTCAAAGATCACAATCCAAATTCCTACGCAGGGGATAAAGCTAGTCTCTCAGAAGATTGATCCATACAGGATTCCTTTAAGGTCTATTAAAGCTCGCAACAAGACTTCACTGATCATTAACATTACCTGAAAATGATACTCGAAAAGGTCAACATAAAGTTGGTGAGCTCGTAGGTTTGATTTCAACCTAGTTGTTGTGCCATAGATTCAAAAGGTAGATAAATGTGCAATATGACAGTGAATACATGCAATAGATAAGATACCAACATAGCAACATATGCTATCGAAGGTCTATAGATACACCACAAACATAAATACCAACTCTCTCAAAGATTTAAGCTTCTAAGTTAACACGCACCTAAAGCCTACCATTTGGAGCTAAACATATGGCAGAAGATCACAAGTTCACAAGATCACAAGATACCTCACAATACCACATAAGATCCACATACAAGTTCTACTGATCTCATGTCATTCACATAGTAGTCATAGGCACAAAGCATTGTCCAAAAAGATCAAAGTTTCGCACAGTCAGAAAATAAGTTCAAAATAGATTTAAGTATCATTTTTCCCCAACGGAAAAAGAGTAAAAAATAGGGCTACGAGAACTCACCTTATGCAAAAGGTGATAGGTAGCAAAGATCTAGATCAAACAAGTAAGTGCAACGATGTCCGGTCACGACATAGTCCAGTTACTGTTAATTTTAGATATACGCTCCAAAAGTGTTTTCAAGGTCGATGCATAGAGGTCAGATGCGTTGTACGGTTACCCTTAACGTTATCAGCTGTGTGATGATTGACGACTTAGTTTCAAAGATAACATGTTCTAGTTCGTACCTTAATATAATATACATATACTATTTAAGTATCGATAGTTAAGTAATATAAAAAGACTCAAATAATAGGTATTTAGGAATATACTTCGGTAAGTCCATTCGGTAACCTTAGTTACTTTAATTATCTGTATAATTATAGGAAAAGAGGCGTTTATTCTTACTAAACGACTTGGAGAAGTTTTATATTTTATAATTATAAATTATATTTTTCGTCTTTTAGTTGACTTATTAAAATAATAATATTTTATTATTTGCCGTGAAAATAAATTTTGAGTAAAAATCTAAATAAAGGATTATTACAAAAATTAGGCATGACCCATTCGTTTATACAACGTTTCCCAGGGTTTCAAACCTCAATTTCAAACACTTTTTCCCAACTTCACAATTTTCTGACAAAATGCCAAAAATTTATATTTCCCAACGTTTACCAAAACACGTTTCTTCAAACGACTAATTCTCATATATGTAATTATAAGTATGTTTCACTTTCAAAAGTCCTTTCAAATAACGTAAATCGACTAGTTTTCGCTTATTGGGCCTTAAGGCTCAATAGAGGCCCAAAACGTTACTTTCAAGTTCTAAGATCTGATTTAGGTCCAAATTCATATATAATATCAAATATAAGTCTGAGAAATAAACCACAACGCAAGCCAAGACTCACGGACCAAGACCAAGCCATGGTTTGGCTTGTCTTATTAGGTCGTGGCCCTATTAAGCCAAAATAAGCTATCCGTAGCTTATTTTCAAACCGTTAAGCTTCGTTAGGCCTTAAGTATCATACTAAGCTATAACCAAAAGCCACAAAAATAAGCCGGACCACCAAAAGCCCACAATAAGCCTTGGCTTATTGGGCTTTTGGGCCATAGGTTACAATAAGCACAAAAATAAGTCTATTAAGCTTTAAATAAGCTAATAAGCTATATAGTTCATTTAGATACCAAAATAAGTTACCAAATAAGCTCACAAAAATAAGATACCATAATTAAATAACCAAAACCATGATTCTTTGGACCTTTATTCCATTCGAAACTCATATGTACAAAATAAGCCGAATATTGCTTATTTTTAAGCTAGGAAATAAATAAGCTACTTAGCATACAAATTTTTTTAACCATCACAACGACAACATAAAAATGATAAACCTTGTTCCCTTTGTTTCCCTAGTTTGAACCAAAAACGCACCCTTAATGGATTTCCGTAAACTTTTTGTGTTTATTTTTTAGAAAACGCACCGTACAACTAGCTTCTACGCATCATTAGATATTCAAAAGTACAAGTTAAATCAAAATTTAGAAGACTTACAAAGAGGGTTTTGAAAGCGAGTTAAGACACGACCCGACAATCTAAACGTTGTTTAAATGATAACCAAAATACTAGATTCAACCCACTATTCCTAAATCTTCATGTTCTTGATCAAGTTTGCAAAATTTTAAGAGTGTGTGTGTGTAGATCGGATGCAACATAAGAGAGCAAAAGAGAGGAAATGTGTTTTCAAATCATGCATTATGTGTGTTGTGAGCCATGACAAAGGTTTATAGTACTAGAGGTTTGAAATAATAGCTAAAAACTAGCCCTCCTTGTCCCTCCTTGTCTTCAACCGATTATGGCATCCAAGGAAGTTTCAGGAGTCTTCATTTTGTCTCGGGTTCTCTTAAGACTCAAAGTTCTCTACTCTAAAATGTTACCCAAGGTTTCCTAGTATTTTTAATTATCTTAAAAAATACTTTTCCATAAATCTTGATTATTTACACGACATATTTCACAGTCAAATTACCTTAGATTCTATTTGAACATTAACGAATATGCCAGGACTCGTTATAAGATACCTCAAGCTAACACGGGACAACCTCCCAGAACATGATCAACATAGATAAAATCCTCTAAAAAGGATTAAATTAAACACATATAGCTAAGATAACCAAGATCAACATAGATTCATCACCGTCAACACGGTAATTGTTCAAACGAAACTGACAAAAGTCAAATAGTCAAAGGACTAAATTAGAACATCTAGATCTCAGAAAGTGCAAGGGTTACATTCTACCCCCCTTTAAAAGAATTTTGCCCTCAAAATTCAACTAGTGCTAGAGCTAAAGAGATGTGGGTACTTAAGTTTCATTTGATCTTTAAGTTCCCACGTGAACTTAGGTCCTCGTTTTGAATTCCATCGAACCTTGACGATGACAATTCTACTCCGCTTAAGTTTCTTGAACTCCTTCTCTAAGATTTCCATAGGTTCTTCCATAATGTTCAACTTAGTATCAATCCGGATCTCATCCAAAGGTATCTGTAGTGTTGGGTCAGCCAGACACTTCTTAAGATTTGACACGTGGAACGTGTCATGAACACCATTAAGTTCTTTTGATAGTCTAAGTCTATAGGCTACATGACCGATCCTCTCAGTAATCTCAAAAGGTCTAATGAATCAAGGTACTAGTTTCCCCTTCTTCCCAAAGAGTACCACACCTTTCTAAGGTGACACTTTGAGCAAGACATGATCACCTACACTGAACTTTAAAGGTTTCCTCCTCTTATCGGCATAGCTTTTCTGATGACCACGTGCAGCTTTAAGCCTATCCTTGATCTATGAGATTTTCTCACTAGTTTCTTGCACTAGCTCAGGTCCTATTAGTTGTCCTTCTCCAACATCTGCCTACATGATTGGTGTGCAACACTTTCTACCATACAAGGCCTCGAAAGGTGCACACCTCGCACTAGAATGATAACTATTGTTATATGAAAAGTCAACTAATAAAAGATGAACATCCCAACTTCCCCTGAAGTTAAGGACGCATGCTCTAAGCATGTCTTCTAAGGTCTGGATAGTACGCTTACTCTGGTCGTCGGTCTGAGGGTGGTAAGTCGAACTCATGTCTAACCTAGCTCCTAATGCCTCTTGCATTGTTTGCCAAAACCTCGATGTGAAACGACTATCACGATCCGATATGATTAAGATCTGCACACCCTGCCTAGAAATAATCTCATTCAGATAGAGTCTAGCTAACCTATCCATCTTATAGTCCTCACGCATAGGTAGAAAATGAGTAGACTTAGTCAATCGGTTCATAATGACCCAGATTGTGTCATGCCCACTACTAGTCCTTGGTAGCTTCATAACAAAGTCCATTGCTATTCTCTCCCATTTCCACTCAGGGATCTTAGGTTGTTGCAGCAAGCAAAATGGCCTCTGATGCTTAGCCTTCACCTTTAAACAAGTCAAAAATCTGCTTACATACACAGCTATATCCTTTTTCATTCCTGGCCACCAATACATATCCCTAAGATCATGGTACATCTTATCAGCTCCTGGGTGTACAGATTACTTTGACTTATAGGCTTCGTCAATTATCAGGGTTCTCACCTCACCTTTCAAAAAGACCCATATTTGATCTAGGTAATACATGCTCCATCACATCTACATTCTATCAGTTCATCTAGTCCTTTTTGCAATCCTATAGATTAATCAGATGCCTCCTTCTGAGCCACTAGTATCTTATCCTTGATACTCGAATGAAGGGTCATGTTCATAGCTCTTGTAACACCCCCAAATTGGGTCGCAGCGGAATATGGGTCCGGGGCGTGTTACTTCATGAATCAACAACACAAGAGATATATAGAACGACCAAAAAGTCGTTTGAAAACGATACATTGGATTTAAC
>BQNB010000902.1:69865-87854 GCA_026074375.1 Tanacetum coccineum | reverse complement strand
AGAAGAGTAACGGGAACTCATATCCTGTAACGGATCCAAAGTTAGTGATGGGCTAACCTGTATACACTTCCGAAATGGCAGGCTAACCTGTAAACACTTCCGAAATATCCAAATAGATCATTCAACTAACAAATACCCACGTTAGTTGATAGCAAACTCATAACATCACAAAGATGACAACACTTCAGGCTCCATCTACTTGCACAAATTATATGAATTTGTTGACGGACCACCTCTTTTGTGTACATCTCCTTTGCAAACATGTGCTTCATCTTTGGCGACTTTATGTTTCATAACCTGCATAATTTAAAGATGTACACATCGAATCGTGAAAAGGATTAAATAGGATACCGTAATTTGAAGTTCTAGTGTAATTTCATGAGTAACACCAATTGATCTTCAAGAGCAGTCAAGATAACCCTGATATATAGGCTGACCCAATGTTAAAAATTTAGCTTTCAAAAGTTTGTCATACTTTAAAAAGTTGATCAATTTCTACTGATATTTGCGCCAATATCAAATAACAACACAAAGATGCATCAGTCTTTATTAATGGTATTAAGTATTAGCAACCCAAAATCCTTTTACAACCGAACTATAAACCATACTCGACCCCTACACAACTTCCAACATAGCACATCTCGTCCTCACTTAATTGTTATTTAATTAGAAGAGAAATAAGAAGAACCAACCCACTTGTTCTTGGTACCTTCCTGCAATCACATAAATTCCTAATTTGGTCACGATGTCTAATGCGTCCCTGCAACTCTTCACTTTCTCCATGTTATCTATTAATATGAACTTGTGTTATATAAAACACTGAAAGCAAAGCTACTGATGAAATAAGTAACTTCAATAGAAATTCGATAACAAATGATGCTTCTTCTTTTTTTTTTTAATTTACGAGGGTCTGGGTCCGTGACTTGGCATTGCGAGCCGACTAATGATGTTTTGATCAAGGATGGTGTTTTTCTTACCGCAGAAGAATTTGTGTGTGAACAGTGGAGGAGGTGCTCAGGTAAGGATGTCAATGAAAGAACCATATGGTAGTAGGATGGAAATCAAATAACATATCAAAATTAATAATCAACAACAACAACCGTCTGAATGAGCGAGGTATGGGGGAGGTGGGATGTAGACACTCACTCCCCTACCCGAGAGTAGAGGGACCGCTTCCAGAAAGACCTCCGGCAAGAGAGAGAGCATCCAAAAAGACCACAATAGTGGAGACGAAAAAGAAAGCATACAACACAAAAGCATACCGACACATGAACAAAGGAGCATGCAAGCATAGAAACACACAGGCAAACATAGACATAGGCACATCCTAGCATATAAAAAGATAAGGCAACGCACGCACATAAAAGCAAAACATCCAAAGGACCTATGAAAGGGGGAAAAGACATAAAAGGGAAAAAAAGCTAAGCGAAAACAACAACAACAACAACAACTCCTTCAAATCGGTCTTTATAGCTCTTTGGTCAACCCCCTCTTCTCACACCTTCGACGGTAATAGACTCCACTCTCTTAACAGGTGGTGCTGACTATGGTCTCTTTTTGACATGCCCAAACCATCTCAATCGACCTTCTCTCGTCTTGTTGACGACAATCACAACTTGGAGATTTCTCTGAAAAGCTCCATTCGGGATCATGTCTAGTATAGTCTTACCACAAGTCCACCTTAGCATCCTCATTTCTGCAACCACCATTCTATTTGCTTGGACTTTCATTAACGGCCAACACTCTGACCCATACAACATAGCTGGTCGAATCGCCACCCTATGGAATGTTCTTGTCATAAAGGACTCCCGTGGCCGCTCTCCACTTCAGCCAGCCTGCTTGTACAGTGTGTTACATCATTCTCTATCCTTCCGGATTTGCGAATCATAGATCCAAGATATCTAAAGGACTCCCAAGGTGCTACATGTTTGTGGGGATTACCTCGTTGTATCTCCACTCCTAGAGCATTTTAGCTCTTAAGAAAGTCTTGTTGAAGAGGAGTGTTAGCCACCTCACCCCCTCGCCTCCAACGCACTTCCATGCTTCAATGGGGATCTCATCACGTCCAGGTCCAGCATCCTTGTTTCTACCCATCTTCCATAGCGCTTCCTTAACTTCCGTATGTCTAATCCTCAGGTAATAGCAATTGTTTTGTGGGTTTGCACATATACTATCCACTTCTTCGGTTCGGTCATGCCTTTGTCCGTTGAAGAGTGCGAAGAGAATAACAATGAATATTAGGATATCATGGTCTACTTTATGCTAATAATGTAGTTCAAATCAACAAGACACAAATACTTGTACATAATGCTTACGAGCCATCGTATGATATATAATTATCTTGTAATTATACAAAACCTCTATTGCTCTCCAAGTGTATATATATGGAACTTTCAAACTAAGCATAAACTATTTAGCCCGTTCATAATAGAACATGGGTACTGTCATTTAACAAATTTGAGGCACGGGTTTAAAACAATAATAAATTTGTCAAATATCATTACATAAACAATATCAAAAGACACATTGCGCATTTTTACCCAATTTACAGGTTTGGTTGAATTTGTTTTAAACGAACTTTTCCATTTTAAGCATTTGACCCACATTAAAAATTACCCGTATTGATTCAGTTATAAGTAGCTCGGTCACGTTATCCCACATGTAGTGAAACTTTATCTCATACGATGGGACGTTGTATGAGGTAATAGAAACTGGCATTCAAGAGCTCGTTGTCCAAAAATACTTTTGTCGTTGTTGCACATAACAAATTGCATTTGAAATAATATATCAAAATGAAAATTACATATTAACTTTTATCAACCAATCTCTGCAACAATAACACATTTTAGTTGTATATGATTTGCAAGTAGTATGACCATTTAAAACACTTCATTAGTTTTTTAATAGTCTCGGTCAAAAGATAGTCTCAGTCTTAAAAGGGTGTTTGGGTAAGCTGATACCTAAAATCTTATGTGCTTTTAGATAGTCTTAGTCTAAAGATTAAGCTTATAATGTAACACCCCCAAATATAGGGTCGCAACGGAATAAGGGTCCGGGAGCGTTACATCATAGATCAATAGCACAAGATATGAGAACGACCTCTAAATGAGTCGTGTGAAAAACTGATACATTGGAATAACTGAAATTGTTTGATACAAAAGCACAACGGCTTAACATGTTCACTAGTAAATGTAAAGATTTTAAAACATAACAAACATCCCCAAAATGTAATGCTTCTAAATCTTTATGCAATGACATCCAAAATAACGACCACCAATGTATCCTTGATTTTCACTTTATTGACCTGAGAAAAACATGCTTTAAAACGTCAACATAAAGTTGTTGAATTCACAGGTTTATGTAAATATAATGTAAAACCAAAAGATTTCCTAGTGTATGATAATGCAACATATGCAAACATCACAAAATGTAATTACGTTTCCCTAAGCTCATGACACTGAAGCTCGACATGTATGAATTGCAATATAAATTGCCTACATTGCCCTTGGTGATGTTCTAACCCGCAACATCCTAAATCCGACATGGTATACGTCCGTTGTCCGGCAAACCGGCACAGTGAGCGCTACTCACTCGAACGGGGATGTCAATCCCAAATAGATCTATTTATAACATGCGTGCTTACACCAAGTAATTAACAGTTCATTCTAATGGGCTCAGCGGTTATCTCTATTTAGGCAAACACGTAATCATGTTAAAATGTATACTTGTGTCCAATTTGTAAAACAATGCATGTTTCTCACCCCAAAAGTTATAAATCATTGTAATTGTAAAACATAGGGCTATGGACCCACCTTAATGAATGAACTTTGATTATACAAATCAAATGAGTGAAACGTCACGGAAAAGTCCGAATGCAACCTAATTATATTTAGGTCGTATAAGTATATTATACTTGAATAATATCATATATAATCTTATAAAGTTATACCACCATCGAAATGTCTTTGCTTAAAAATAATATTTATAAAGTTAAAACATATATAAATATTATCTAAGTAATATAACATTATTTTTTAAGGTTTGTATAGTCCAAATGGACCCAAAAACGCTCGAAAACCCCTTTTTATGTTTCAATCAGCAAGATCGTTTAAGGAAAATAGTGCACACGAGGTATTATGAAAGTAGTGCACAAGAGGTATATATAGTTTTCATAATTTCATAACTTTATCGTTTTAACTCCGTTTCTAACGTTCTTTATATGTATGGAATCGTATTTGAAAAATCTAATCAAATATTACATTCATTATACTTATATGTACTGTTATGAACAGTAACAGTAAGTGGAAATTTATAAAAGTACTTTTTATAAATTTTAATTATTGAAATCGTATAAAAATCATATATCCTTCGTTTTAATTCCGTTCTTAGTGATTCTTATACCCACGTCTTCGTAATTAAAAATTCTATCTAAGAAAAGTATTTTCTAGAAGTGTACTCTTATGAGCAGTAATTGGTTTTATAAAGGAATTTTTATAAAAACACTTTTTATACATTAATTATCGTAATCTTGTAAATTCCATAACTCCTTCGTTATAACTCGGATTTTTGAGTTCTTTTTATGCTTAGAATCGTCATGATATGTACTATTTTAATAAAATATAAAGTAATTATTTTATTTGTCGAATTAAAACAGTAGCTTTTGAGTTTTTTATATAATTAAGTTTATAAACTTGTTTTATACACTTTTTAGCTTAATTAAATTACTGCAAGTCCTCTAATATGATTAATACACTAACTTGTGTATATTTATAGTCCTCTAATATATGTCCAAGAATAACAAGTCTCTTTATTTATTTATTCATAAACATAATAAATAAACTTTTGTATAATAAATTTATAAACTAGTTTTATAAATTAACAAATAATTATACAAGGCGTGTTCTTGCCTTCTATCATCATTTTAGCATCATAACATCATATGAAAAATGAAATTCAAATTTATACAAGTGTGAAAATCCACTTTATAAACTTATAAAATACTCTAGATGGTGATTAACAATATAAACATTATATACACATGAAAATGATAATATGAAAAGTTTAGGGTTCTTAGAAGACCTTAACAAGATGTATGATGAAGAGAAACAAAGTCAAATCCCTAACTTATCAAGAAAATCCAAGCTTCCAAAACAAGAAAACCCTAATTTAACCAAGGAAACCCTAATTCTTTTCCCTTGTGCAAACCCTTTTAAACACCCAATGTGAATGTGTGTCTGAATTGTGGCCTTAGAGGAGGAAATGAGAGAGTTTTGAGCTTTTGATTCTTGTAAAATGATAAGTGTGTGTTGCTTCCACTTTATGGTTCCTATTTATAGCCTAAGACTTGTAATAATACTATGAATTCAAAACCATGGGAAATGTTCAAATGGGTGTGGAGGTTTTATACGCAAAATACATCATTATGGGTGCGGGTGATTAAGGCAATTCATGGGGACGATGGTAAAGTGGGCGGTTACGTGAAAGATGGTGCGAAGTCTTGTTGGTTGAGTATTGTGAATGAACTCAATACTTTGAAAAATAAAGGTATCAACTTACTCGACTTTTTGTATGTTAAATTGGGAAATGGTGATAAAACTGCTTTCTAGGAGGATCGTTAGATTGAAGGTTCGACTCTTAAAACTAGGTATCCGCGTTTATTCAACCTTGAGACCTGCAAATCTATTACGGTTAGTATGAAACTTGCGCAGCCCGGTTTGGGGGATTCGTTTCGTAGAACTCCGAGGGGTGGAGTAGAGCAGGCTCAATTTGATGAGCTATCAGCTTTATTACAGAACGTTACTGTATCTACTATATCTGATAGATGGAACTGGGCTTTGGAGAGTTCAGGTGATTTTTCGGTTGCGTCGGTTAGAAAGGCTATTGATGACAAATTGCTTCCGGATGTTGATTCTAAAACTCGATGGATAATAAATTGTGGCCCATTAAGGTGAACGTGCATGCTTGGAAGGTGAAGACGGACTCACTGCCAACGAGGTTTAATATTTCTCGTCGAGGAATTGATATAGAATCTTTTACGTGTGCTATTTGTGATAATGGGGTGGAGACGTCTAGCCACTTGATCTTTTCATGTTGTATGGTTAGACAAATTGGTTGCATGATCGCGCGTTGGTGGGATGTTCCTTACGTTGAGGTCGATTCTCATGAAGAATGGATTTCTTGGCTTGTAAACTTGCGGATTTCTTCTAAACACAAGTTGATGATTGAAGGCTTTTTATACGCGTATTGTGGTGGCATTTATGGTCGTTTAGGAATAAGCTCATGTTTGATGTTAAAACTCCTTCGAAGGCACTGTTTTTTGAAGATGTAGTTTCCATGTCTTTTCATTGGTGTCGGTATAGATGTAAAGCGTCGTTTAGTTGGAACGATTGGCTCAAAAACCCGAACCTGATTACTTTGTAATTGCTAGCTTCTTGCTAGTTTTGTTTTAATAAAATCGCCATTCAAAAAAAAGCTTTAACACACACCATTTATGTGTTCCATAGCAGCTCTAATAACAGGTCCAACAGCTACATCATACATTTCCCGAGTCTCCAAATACTCTCCAAAAACTTTACCTGACATACAAATTTAATCAAGAAACTTGGATAACTTCAATTTCATTTTAGAAATAAATCATTCTCAATAGAGTACCAAATGCATAAGGTGTGGCCGGAGTACACTCATTAACTATGGGGCCTAAGAATAAGGTGCTATACATGTTATAACTTGATTAACATATAACATGTATAGTAACTTTCAACCTTTTGATAGTGTTTAGTAACTTCCAGCCTTTTGATAGTGGTATATGTTAGTTTGGCTCTTCGAAATTGAAATTATTGCTTTGTTCTACTAATTCCATCTTCGAAGAGCCAACTTAAAGGTTTACTTTACCCAGATTTCCATTTTCTGCTATTGCAAATAAAAAAGCATATAGTTCATATGTATGTAGAAAGCAAAGCACCTCAAATCAAGAATAATAAATCATTACTAATAATATCAAGTGTTCAATATTCGTACTGCATTAGATTCCATGGTTCTTTTGACAATATATAAAGCATCATCCATGCCGTATCCATTATCAAACATGAAGTCATTAGCACCTCTGAGTAAAAAAAAGAGATAAGTAACATACTGCACTTGAGTTTTTGGTTCCCTTTATCATTATAACATCATCATCTCCATTGCGCTCTTCCACCACTTCATCAGCATGTAGGTTTCCACTCCTTCCATGTCAGCAAATGTTGAAACCTGAAGCAAATCACAAAATAAAGTCAATTCCAATAATACAGTAATTAATAAATAAATAATCAAATTAAGATTCTTACCAAAGTGGCACCAGTTTCCCTTTGCTACATGGTGTAAATCCTCCTTTCGCACACGTCTAACAACATTTGCATCGGCTTTCACAAAGTACTGAATTTTCCCCAAGAAATATCTTAAAAAAGAGAAATTTGTCCCATTGTCAAAACATGATCAAATGTAAGATTATACCTTGAGTGCCATGTCATCATTCCTCTTAGTTGTTCCACTGTACAAAACAAGTGAAGTATACATAAAATCGTGTATCAAAATTGCTTTTTAAAAAAAGTAAATATTTTTTAAATTAAATCCAACCACAAATAATTTGATTATTGGTAAATTGAATATCAAACAAATAATGGTTATGTTATTCATCCGCTATATTTTTGCCTATTTCTTTAGGGTTTTGCTAAAACACAAATGATGAAAAGAAAGGAGATTATATAGATGAACTGATTGTTTTACAAATGAGGAAAGAATGGTTCCATATATTTTACCTTATAATTAGAGATCCATACATTATAACATGTTCCTAACAGCATTACATGGTATATATATATATATATCATGAATATTGTAAGAACAGTGATGTGTGGTTTGGACCAAAAGATCCATATGATAATGAGATACTGGTTTAATGCGGAAACATGGAAAAGATTAACTTTTATAAATGATGGTTTTAAAAATGCCTAGTTTAGAAATAAGATTTTCTGCCATCTAATCCTTCTTTCGAGAATCACATATGTTTTAAAAACCTAACACGGTGTAAGCAGACAATGTTAATTAATGGTGCAAAACCTGTGGGTAATCAGTTAGGAGAGAGAGGTAATGATCATTTTTTTATTCTCTTAGTGCTGATTGTCCTTTTTATCTACTCTCCAAACAAATGTAAAAAAGGGTAGGCGGTAAGGAAGCACAACTCTTGTGGATCCCAAAGTCACAACTATTACACTGATAGAATAAACCTTTTTCTTCATGTTAGGTTTAGTCTTTATTTTAGCAAAAGTCCAGGGTAGTCGAGTGTTAAGTTCTCTTTACAATTCTGTCAAATAAGGGTCGTGGGTCTGTTTGTCCCAAACCCATGTGTTTCACAACCTACTTTGGGTTTGGAGTCGGTGTTTTCTTCCCCCCTCATCTCTATAAAAGGAGGTGAGTGGGGGGGGGCTTTGTATGTCATTCTTTCAAGCTCATTCGATATTAATAAAGAGTAATCATTTAGGTAATACCTTGTGTTCTTTTCTGTCGTGTATAAGCTGTGCAACGTGTGTCGAGTTCTTCACAGGTTCGGGTTCAACGATCTAACATGCAGGTTGTTAGCTGATCGATTGCTACACTTCAGTTTGAGAAGCATCACAATCAAGTGAAGCAGGTAGTGTTAAAGTGTAAATGTTTTACAGATTCTGCACTTTATAAGAATAAAAGTAGCAGCTGCACTATTAAGATTTAAGTAGCAGACTTGCAGCACTTGCTGCTATAAATTGAGAGAGAATAAAGTGATACAAAATATTAACTTCTATTTATAAGCTTACAAGATACATAGTACATAGACTTTCTTTGCCTCTAAGTATTCTTAATAGCTAAGTTTCTTAATAGATAAGAGTTCTAAATATCTAAGTATCCTTAAAAGATAAGGATACTTACTATTGAAGTTTACTTCATGACTAAGATTACAAAATATCTTCTAAACATAATATTAATTAAAACAAACAATCTTAGATACTTTAACACTCCTCCTTAAGATTGTTGTTGGATTTCATAAGCTGAGCCTTGAAGTAATTTAGCTTCTTTCCAGTAATCGACTTTTTAAGCATATCCGCGAGTTGAGTTTCGGATGTGCAGTATTTGAGCTTGACTTCTCTATTCTTCTCGCTTCTCAAAATGGCATGATACTGACATTGATATGCTTTTGTTTTCCATGTTGCTCGAGAATTTTTGAATGCTATAGCAGACTTGTTATGCCTGAAATCGGAGCAGTTGGACCTTCTTGAGTTAGATCCAAATCGGACAACAACTTTCGAATCCAAATAGCATGATTTACAGCGCCTGCAACTGATATATATTCTGCCTCTACAGAAGATTGTGCGACAATGCTTTGCTTTTGGAGTTCCAATAAAATACACCCGAAGCGAGTGTAAAAATATAACCAGAAGTACTCTTCGAATCATCAATGCTTCCGGCCCAATCACTATCAGCATATCCCTCAAGTTTCACAACTTTGTTTCTTTCGAACACAATTCCAAGATCAAGAGAAACTTTCACATATCTTAAGACTCTCTTTGCAGCTCCCAAATGAGAACTAGACGGTTCACCCATAAACCTTGATAGGAAACTGGCTGCAAAGGCTAAATCTGGTCTTGATATAGTTAAGTATAGTGACAAGCTTCTTGCTATCATCTTTTGATAACTTACACTTGTAGACTAGTGGTGAAGTAACCAGTTTGCATAAGAACATCTTGAATTTCTTGAGCATATCACTCGCATACTTCCTTTGAGAAATATGAACACCGTTAGGTAGTTGCTTGATTTCCATGCCAAGAAAATAGGATACTAGTCCCATATCTGACATATTAAATTCAGATTCCATTTGTTTCTTAAATTTCTTAACAAGATGATCGTTACTTCCAATCACAAGTAAGTCATCAACATAAAGAGAAATAATCAATCTCTCTTGAGAATTAAATTGCTTTATATAAAGAGTTGACTCACTTGAACTCCTCCTGAAGTTATGATTCAGCAAATGAGCATCGATCTTAGCATACCACGCCCTTGGTGCTTGCTTAAGACCATAAAGTGCTTTGTAGAGTCGATAAAATTTCTCTTCTTGGCTAATAACTTCAAAACCTTCAGGTTGTTTTACATAAATCTCCTCCTCAAGTTCACCATTGAGAAATGCTGATTTGACATCAAAATGGTGAATTTTCCAATTTCGTTGAGCAGCTATAGCTATTAATAACTTAATTGTGTCATGACGAGCAATGGGAGCAAAAGTGTCACCGAAATCTACACCTACAACTTGAGAGTAGCCTTTCACGACCAATCTTTCTTTATGCTTGTATATTGATCCGTCGGGCTAAAATGTTGTTTTGTAGATCCTTTTCACACCTATTGCATTTTTCCCTTTTGGCAAGTCGACAAGCTTCCATGTGTTATTTTTCTTGATCATTTCAAGTTCGGCCTTCATTGCATCAATCCATTCAGAATGCTTGGAGGCATCCATGTAGCTTTCTGGTTCAATAACCGAGTTACAAGACTCGTAGACATCAACAAGTTGTCTTATTCTTAACACATCAGTGTCGGTTGTGTCTTCAATATCAAATTCGGGAATATCAAATTCATCATGGTGTGTTTCATTTGAAAAAGTATCTTCATGCCTTTTAACTTCATCCACAATCCAGTCCCAGTAGGCCCCTTCATCAAAAATCACATCTCTGCTGATTACAATTTTACTATCAGTGAGATCCTAAATTCTATATCCTTTCGACTCTGTTGCATAGCCGACAAAGATGCCTTTTCTGGCCTTTGCATCAAGCTTTGATCTTTTGATGTCTGGAATATGATAATAAGAGATAGACCCGAATACTTTTAAGTGTTGAATTGACAGTTTGATTCCCGACCAAGCTTCAATCGGAGATTTACCGCTCACGGCTTTTGTTGCTAATCTGTTCAACAAATATACAGATGTAGCTACTGCCTCGGCCCAAAACATCTTCGGTAGTTTCTTCTCGTACAACATTGATCTTGCCATCTCCATAACCGTTCTGTTCTTTCTTTCGGAAACACCATTTTGTTGAGGCGAGTATGGAACTGTAACTTGGTGAATTACACCTTGTTGCCGAAAAAATATTCAAACTCATTTGACGTGTATTCTCCACCGTTATCAGTTCTCAGAATACGCAAAGTACTGCCGCTTTGCACTTCAACAAGTTTCTTGAAACTTTTAAATATTGAAAATACCGAAGCTTTGCTGCTAAGGAAATAAACCCAGCACATTCTTGTATAATCGTCAATGAAAAGAATAAAATATTTATTACCGCTCCAAGATGTTGTAGACATAGGACCGCAAACATCAGAATGCACGATTTCTAACTTATGTGTAGCTCTCGTCACACCAACTTTTGAGAAAGGCAACCTGCGACTTTTCCCTAATTCACAACCTTCACACTTAGAATCAACTTCACTAATGGGAGGCATATCTCTCACCAACTTAGTGGTATACATATGCTGAAGTGTTCTGTAATTGAAGTGACCAAATCTTTTGTGCCACTTCATACTATCATCTTCAGTAACACTAAAAGCACTAGCATCTGCGACATCAAGCTTCAAATAATAGCTATCATTTTCCATATCAAGGGTAGCTATTTTGACATCGTGAAAATCAGTAATAACGCATCGCGTGTCATTTTTAAAGTTCACACCATAGCCATTCTTTATCATTTGTGGCACGCTTAACATACTTCGATCAAGTTCAGGCACATATAAAACTCTAGAAATATATTTGGTACCTTTCTTTGTGTTGATAGCTATAGTACCTCTTCCTTTTGCTCGAGTATAACGTCCATCTCCCAGCTTCACTCTTGGGTTGTCTTTGGTGTCGAGACTAATAAAGAAAGATTTTTCCGGAGTCATATGACTTGTGCATCCACTATCCATAAGCCACGTAAGGCTATTTGGATGTTTATCAAGATGTGACGCCATGAACAAATGCTCATCATCAACCTGATCCTCCTCGGAAACATTTGCTTGCTGAACTCCTTGTGTGTTGTTACGAGCTTTCTTTACTCTACAATACTTCTCGAGATGTCCAAACTTGTTGCAAAAGTTGCACTTGAAGTTTGGTTTATCTTTGAACCAACAATCTGATTCTTGATGATTCGTGTTTTGACAAATATTACATGGAGGAAAAGTACCTTTCTTTGATGTGGAAGAAGAGTTTTGTGAGGTTGAACCTTTGTTGTTCCCTTTGGTGAAATTTCCTCTTCTGAAAGTGTTTTGTTTTGAATTTCCAGCCTTGTTACTTCTAGAAGATATTCGAAAAGCACCTTCTACTTTCTCCTCTGATCTAATAGAAACTCTTTGCTCTTGTGCTTGGAGTTTACTAGTTAGTTCAGAAACCGTAAGCGTATCAAGGTCACAAGACTCTTCTATGGCGGAAATTTTTGCTTCAAACTTTGGAGGAACACTAATCATCATCTTCTCCACTACTTTCTGGTCTTTCACAACTTCTCCATGAAGCCTCATCTGATTAACCACGTCCATCATCCTTGCTGAGTAATCTTTCACCAGCTCGTCATCTTTCATTCTTAATAATTCAAACTCTCTTTTGAGAGTTAATAATCTGACAGCTTTTACTCTATCAGTACCTTCAAAGGTTTCTTGGAGTTTATCCCACACAGCTTTTGGTGTCTCCAAGTCCATTATGGAGGTGAAAATTTGATCGGCAATACCTGAATGTAAACAGGTTAGTGCCTTGTCCTTTTTCAGCGACTCAGTTTCGTAAGTTCTTAACTGAGCAACTGTTGGGTTTTCTCCGAGTGCCGGAATACTTTCATCGGTCTCTACAACCTTCCATAAACCTTGAGATTTCAAATATGTCTTCATTTTAACTGCCCAAATATGGTAATGCATTCCAGAAAATACTGGAATTGCAGGAGCAGTAGTTGCACTAGATGCCATGTCTAGGCTGATTTTTTTTTGTGGAATCTCGAAGGTGTTTTACTTAAGTAATATGACAGCCCCTTAAGAAAAGAGCTCTGATACCACTGTAAATGATAATAAAAGTAGCAGAGCACTTGCTGCTATAAATTGAGAGAGAATAAAGTGAAACAAAATTTGAAGGCTGGAGTGTCTTTTCTTCCAGCTTCATATTAACTTCTATTTATAGGCTTACAAGATACATAGTACATAGACTTTCTTTGCCTCTAAGTACTCTTAATAGCTAAGTTTCTTAATAGATAAGAGTTCTAAATATCTAAGTATCCTTAAGAGATAAGGATACTTACTATTGAAGTTTACTTCATGACTAAGATTACAAAATATCTTCTAAATATAATATTAATTAAAACAAACAATCTTAGATACTTTAACATAAAGTATGTTGTGGCTGGCCTTTATGGTCTAACTTGACCATTGCCTCCTCCTTGATAGCATCAACTTCTGTCTTACGACCAAACTCAACAAGAAAACAGTTCCTGTAAATACCGAATTTTCCCTTGTCATGCGTATTAACAGCATAACCAAACCCTCTAGTTATTTTTCGGTCACAAAAATAACCAATAGTAAACCATAAACCTTATTTTTAAACAATATACGATTATCAGAGGATGCTAATATAAGAAAGGTAAGTTGATGGTATATGGAAGTTGTGAACGAAAAAATGACACAAGGAACAACTCTAGAAACTCTCCCAGCCAAGTGGCGCACATGCAAGAGCAGAGACTCGAATCTTTGACCTTTTATCCACGAAATCTTTGTGGTGAACAATGAACCTATAGGTTTTTCACCAATTGAGCTAAAGCCCTTTGGTACATTGGATGCAAACATGTGCATAGTCACCATTTGATGATAGTTCCTCACATATATCACACCCAACACCTCCTCCTCCCGACTTTCCCCCTCACTATTGGAAGTTTTTCTTTTCTATATCCACAAAATCAAAAATATTAAGAATTTAAACTTATGTAATTATGAAAATTACATACGAGAACACTGTAAATAGATAAAGAAAGATAAGGTTTACTTGATGGATTGAATTTATGTAGACGCATTTAACTCAACTTCCATATGTGTTGCTGGAAAATAACTTTTGTAAATTTTTTATGGAAGAGGAACTGGTTGCGAGTAGGATAGGGCTAATAAACGAATTGGGCACACGGACAAAAGCCTTGTTCATGTTCATTCATTTAATTTTAACCGAACAAATAAATGGACATAATCACTTAAAAGGGCGGATTTTCTTGTTCATGTTCGTTTATTAAGAAATAAGGTTGCTCATGTCCGTTTATGTTTGTTCATTAAGACATTAAACGAACATAAACGAACGAAAATAGATTAACGTAAAAAAATAAGTATAAAATTTACAAAAATATACACAATATTGTATATTTATATATGTTGTTTTGTTTAAATAAAACAACTTTAAAACTATATAATAAATACGATAGAAGAACATAGACACATACAAGGATGGAGGATACCAAGCCCCCCACCCCCCCTCCATTTTTTTTTGCATTTAGTGTAATTTGTTTTTTAACTAGTGCAAAAAATAAATATTTGATTATTTGGCCCTCTAAAATGAGTTAATGACACTTTGGCCCCTCTAAAGAATGATTCAGGCTCCGTTCCTTAACATATATATGAGAATAGACCAACGAATAATCAAACATCTACGAACATAAATAATGGACAAGATGTTTGTTAATGTTCCTTCATTTAACTAAGTGAAAGTAAAATGTTGTTCCATGTTTCGTTTATCAATAAATAAACGAACATTTTACTGAACAATTCACAAAATGTTATGCTTGACAACTTAACTTGTGGATCATGTTTTGGATAAAATACCTCGGTAATATCTTGTTATTCGTTTATGTGTTTGATTGCTTAAATAAACATTTAATTACTAGACGATAATGCAAAACGTAATTTGCAAGTAATCTACGTAGTTTAACTGCGTTGTTTCAAGAAGCTATACTGGTGTTTATTTTCTTTTTTACAACTATATTTCTTACTAGTCTTTATTTAAGCTGAAGCTTATATTTGTAAAAAGTAGTTTGACGAATTAATTAGAGCTGTAGCTTATTAATGTAAAATCTCATAGAATTACATTAAATTGAATTCATATATATTTTGAGCTTTTAAGTAATATTTCATTATATTTTAAAGTGTATTTTAAGTAATTTGACTAGTTATAAGCCATTTTATATGAGCTTGGCCTATGAAGATTTATGGCTTATAAAAACATTAATAAGCTCGTGTGATAAATAAAACTTATTTTATAAGTTGACTTATTTAAAAAGCTCAAGCTTCTATAAACTTTCAAAAGCCCAATGCCAAACACACCCTTAAATGATAAACACAAGTATTTATACCCGCGCTCCGCTGCGGGACGGTTAGTGGAGCGCGGGGTTTGAGGAAACTTAAAGTTTTATTCATAAAAAAAAGACCGATGACTCCAACAGTGTGAGAGGGTATTTCGAAGAAGAAAAAAAAATTTAAAATTTTTAAAAAGTTTAATATAAAAATACGCATTAAATGCACCCGGGTCGGGTCAATCCGCGCATTAAATGTTGCGTTCCTAGTTTTAGAAAAAAATGAAAATTCAAAAAAAACATTAAATGCACCCGGGTCGGACCGGGGCGGGTTGACCCGGTGCATTTAATTCAAAGGGAAAAAGAAATTTAAATTTAAAAAAAACATTAAATGCACCCGGGTAAAAAAAATGAAAATTAAAAAAAATGCACCCGGGTCGGACCGGGGGGGTCAACCCGGTGCATTTAACCAGTGTAACTCGCTAAATTGCCAGCCGAGTTAGATAAACGGGTTAAATAGGTCATGTTCAAGTTATGTTTAAACAAGTTGGGGTTGACAAGTCTGACCCAATTACTTAAACATGTCATGTTCGGGTTAGGGAATAAACTGAATCCCACACGAACTGCTAGCCTTACCTTTAACCACTAAACTTTTTTGATTGTACACCCAATATGTCACACGAAAAACTAGATTTTCTAATCCAGTGTTTTTTATTTGTAGTTAACAATTAATAATTCGTGATTAAATGGTTGACAAAAGTTTCATTTCGTGGATGTACTTTCTCGTCTTTGTATATGAATTCGTTCTTAATCTATCCTACATGCAGATTTCAAGAGGTGATTGAGCTTTTACCACAACAAGTATTTCATCTTAATTGCACGATCAAAAGTCAAATGTTGTCACAAGATACAGAATACGTGTGTTACCTTGTGTTCAAGCTTTCAGAAAAATGCCAGGGGCTGCATTGTCCAGTAAAAGTACGAGACGTACTCCACAAAGAAAACAACGAGGTTGAATTTGTTTATTTTATAACCCCAAGCGCATTGAACATAAATGGTAACACTCGCGTTCCAAAACAAAGGGAAGATGGATGGATGGAGATTCAAATGTGGAAATTTAACTCAACTCATGAATTCAAGGATGGCTCTCTTTCAATTGATATTAAATTTACAAGTCATGAAGGAACTATGTCGGGCCTAATTGTATGTGGCCTTGAGTTTCGACCAGTGTAATTTTTTTCCTGTTCTCTTAACATTTGTTTTTTTTTTACTTTCAGTATCGGAAAAATGCTCTGTGAAACCTGGATAGTTATAAAATCATGTAAAAGTGAAGGTTCATGTTCTGTATGCATGTGTTATGTGTACAGTAGGTGATTTATATAAATAAATTAGAGTAAATTGCAAAAATCATCCCTGTGGTTTGTATTTTGTGGCACTAATCATCCCTAGCCGATACTATTGGCACTAATCATCCCTGAGTGGTGAAACGTTCAACAAAAATCATCCCTAGAGGGATGATTTTTGCAAAACTTTTTGTTAAACTTTTTGCGAAAATCATCCCCAATAAGGATGATTTTTGCCAGATATTTGTCACGCAGGGATGATTAGTGCAAATAGTATCGGCTAGGGATGATTAGTGCCACAAAATACAAACCACATGGATGATTTTTGCAATTTACTCAATAAATTATTTGTTTTATCTATTTATGTTTCGTGACAAATATAATGGGAGATTATTTGCATAAATAACTACTTTGATTGATTCACACCAACTTATGCATTAAAAGGTTGTGCTACATCTATAGACTCGTGGAATCACGGGAATTTTTAAAGAAATTATTCATTAAGGAGGTACGTATGTGAATAAATTAACAAACAAATTATGTACCATTGTTTTTTAGGAGAATAATAAGTAACATGCCAATGATACGATAAACAATTTGTGTTGTCACTATTAAGAAAATAAACGTGCATGTATCTTCTTCTCCAACTGGTACATAGTATTGAAGAGCAAAGTCACGCGGTCAACGTCAAATACTTGAGAAGTCCATGTTCATTCTGTGAGCACCTAAATATAAAAAAGGCTGCCTTTAAATCCTCGTTCCCTTTTTAACATGGTAACAAACTTATACAACAAAAAATATATCATACGTAAAAGAGTGATGAAGACGACCCAGTGATGAAGATAAAAGACTTGATGAGAGATGAAAATACAGTCATAAAATGGATAACTTATAAATTATTCAAAACTCGTAAGATTTTGTAATACATAAATGTATATATTACATTCCAGGGCTCGGCCGATGGACGGGCCAACTTCATTACTAATATCGAAGTGCGTGTTTATATTACCATTGTGGGAAGAAGAGTAACGGGAACTCATATCCTGTAACGGATCCAAAGTTGACCGAACCGAAACCAAAACTGGTTAACCGGTTTGTGCACATAAGTTATCGTTTTATCTTTTGTTTCAATCAAGGGGACTGGTACGTTTGTTTTGACCCATTCCGAGTTTCCGACACATGAAACGTCGTATTATGACTTCTTCTTCCTTTAAATGTGAAACATGTATAGTTGACATGCAATAACAAACAAAAAAATAAACTACAAATTTGAAGATCGTATCCATGCCCTTAATCCGAACACAAAAAAAGAATTGATAACTT
>BQNB010000902.1:21207-68997 GCA_026074375.1 Tanacetum coccineum | reverse complement strand
ATAAAAAAAATTATATTCGTGAACTGAATTTCTAAGTCCTTCTAATGAACGAGAGAGTTATAAATGCCCCATATTGATAAATTTGGTGCCTGCTACCTTTGTTGTCAACTTAATCTGTATAATACAATTAAAGGGTAAATAAACTTGAGTGGAACAACATCAAATTCTTTTTTGCTTAGACTCCTACAAGAAGAAGGTAGATATCTAATAAGGTTTCAATGTTTCTCGACTGATTATAATAATCACATATTTGGTACATGGGTATTATGTTTGATATCACCTGCTGTTTGAAGTTTCGTAGCTTGGTTTTTTCTTTTCAACAGGTGATAGAGCTAGCTATACCCCTATTTTGGGCCCTCTGTTCTAATTATGACTGATTTTGCTAGCATCTTGCTAGTGTATTTTTTATAGCTTGAATATATGTAATATGTGCAGGTTTGAGACAATAGTGGAGATGTTTGATATTTCCAAATTGAACATCGAAGTAAAGACAAACGCTCAACTTTTATCTCCAAATGTTGTTTATGGAGTCTATTTAGTCTTCAAACATAGTGATTCAAGACAAGTCTCAAGTTCACCGATGTATGTTAACCTCAAGTATACAAACAGACTCAAAAATCTACATGCATATTTCGCAACATGGAGAGACAAGGACTGGATGATGATTGAGTTGTGCCAATTCTTGAATCAGAACGAAGATGTCATTTTTGAGTTTCTACTTGAGAGCTTTTCATCGTACTATTGTGGAGATGGTGCAATTTACATTGAAGGCATTGAATTTCGAGCCATTGACGAAGTAAGTTTTCAATTATATCCCGTGGTTCCATTCTAAACTCTTTTGTTTACAAAATATATAGAGGTCGGATGCATGCCAAAAATTTGAACTAAAACCATGTTCCATTCTAAACTCTTTTGTTTACATTATATATAGCGGTCGAATACATTATATATCATTCTTATGATAGGTTAGGTTTGAAGTACAGTTGGTGCGTTTGATTTTGCCTAGTTTTGGGCTGAGATGTGGGATTCACCCACATTCATTGTTCTGAACTGTTTTTTGGAGTAATATAATTTACCGGGGAAACCCTTTACCCAAAAAAACCATGTTCTATATTGCATATTTAACATGGTTTGTATACAGGTGAAACATAAAGAAATCGGAAAATTGAAAGAAGTCCAACAAGTCTTGAATTCAAACTTCAATATGGATCAGGTGCAACAATTACCAACTAACTTTGAAGAAATATTCAAGATATGCAGAAACTACGACGAGTTGTTCTGGTTGTGTGAGATCAACGAAAAGAAACTTCTTGTGCTTTCGGCAAAGGCAGTTTTATACAAGTTCTCTAATGTGGATTTTTTTGTTTCAAAAGCATTAGCCGAGTCCAGGTTTGCTTCTTATTTTATAGCTATTTTGTTATAGTTTCCTTTAACTAGAGGCGCCAATTCTTGACACTAAACGGGTTATGGTCGGGTGTAAACAAGTTTTAGGGTGTGTTCGGGTTGGGTTGGGTTAAATAGGTCGACCCAAGACCGATACAAAAATAAACGGGTTATGGTCGGGTGTAAACAGGTTTCGGGCCATGTTCGGGTTGGGTTGGGTTAAATAGGTCGACCCGACAACCCGTTTAAGTTTTTTTTAATGAAAACACAAATTTTATAGTTGTTTAAAGGTGTTATATGGGTTAAATGGGTTAAACGGGTCAACCTGCCAACCCATTTAACTTATTTAACCAGTGTAACTAGCTAAATTGCCAACCTAATAAGATAAGCGGGTTAAATAGGTCATGTCCAAGTTATGTTTAAACAAGTTGGGGTTGACAAGTCTGACCCAATTACTTAAACATGTCATGTTCGGGTTAGGGAATAAACTGAATCCCACACGAACTGCTAGCCTTACCTTTAACCACTAAACTTTTTTGATTGTACACCCAATATGTCACACGAAAAACTAGATTTTCTAATCCAGTGTTTTTTATTTGTAGTTAACAATTAATAATTCGTGATTAAATGGTTGACAAAAGTTTCACTTCGTGGATGTAGTTTCTCGTCTTTGTATATGAATTCATTCTTAATTTATCCTACATGCAGATTTTAAGAGGTGATTGAGCTTTTACCACAACAAGTATTTCAACTTAATTGCACGATCAAAAGTCAAATGTTGTCACAAGATACAGAATACGTGTGTTACCTTGTGTTCAAGCTTTCAGAAAAATGCCAGGGGCTGCATTGTCCAGTAAAAGTACGAGACGTACTCCACAAAGAAAACAACGAGGTTGAATTTGTTTATTTTATAACCCCTAGCGCATTGAACATAAATGGTAACACTCGTGTTCCAAAACAAAGGGAAGATGGATGGATGGAGATTCAAATGTGGAAATTTAACTCAACTCATGAATTCAAGGATGGCTCTCTTTAAATTGATATTAAATTTGCAAGTCATGAAGGAACTATGTCAAGCCTAATTGTATGTGGCCTCGAGTTTTGACCAGTGTAATTTTTTTCCTGTTCTTTTAACATTCGTTTTTTTTACTTTCAGTATCGGAAAAATGCTCAGTGAAACATGGATAGTTATAAAATCATATAAGAGTGAAGGTTCATGTTCTGTATGCCTGTGTTATGTGTACAGTAGGTGATTTATATAAATAAATTATTTGTTTTATCTATTTATGTTTCGTGACAAATATAATGGGAGATTATTTGCATACATAACTGTTATCAAATTTACAAATCGTAATACGAAGTGTATAACACAGTAATCAAAAGATTACAATAACTTGATTGAGGCCTGCAATTAGCAGTGTCCTAAAACAGAATTTCGTCCGAATTGGTGCGACTGTTTTGAGGATACAACAATCAATTAAAGATAAACTTGAATCTATCGAATCTAATTTGCATTATGATGTTTGAGACTATTCGTGTTTTGATGAGAAAACGGTGGAATTGATGACCCTATTATAGGTAACTCTAGGCCTCTTTCAAATGGTCACATTGGCTCACAAAAGGATGCAATTAGTGACGCTTTAGCGACGACTTAGCGACAGAAAAAACTGTCGCTAACTGATATTATCAGAACAGTCACGATGCTTAACACAGTGACACCCTTTTAATGTTAGTAATCGCCAGAAAAAATGATTCATTGCATCTTTACAATTGTACCGTTCATTAGCAACGGTTTTGTGACAGAAAAACTCTCGCTAATTTCAAATTTTACTTTATATGTTCCAACAATACCCCACATTTTCTATTCAAACACCAATAATACCCCACATTTGAATAGAAAATAAGATAATACAAAGTTACTTATTATTCTATATCCATCAAATGTAATATGACATGCATCAGATTAGGTGTCTTTTGGACTTGAACCTATCATAGTGAGTACTTATCGGATCTACTTTGTGGATAGTGAACATAAGTCTTGAACTAGCCACGTTGTATAGTAAATCGAGACAATGAGTATCACACATATCATATTTATGCAATAATAGATTCTTGCCGTTGTGTTCATTTCGGTCGTGAACATATCCTTATTCATGAGAATTTTAGAGAACTTTAGCCATCTGGTTCCCAAAGATGCGACCACACATCAATCTCGTATAGGTAATGCCAATCAAGAATATCCCGTAGTATTCCACTGTAAAAGCCATTAGCATTATTAAGAATTAAAATTCATCCCTTAATCATCAACGGAAAAACACACAAAAATTCATCGTAGGAATGGGCATACTTGTGTGTTAGTACTTTTTGAGTTTTACTCAACTAGTTTTCCTATTGAACCTAGACCATTGGATCTGCAATTTTGCAGAATGGTTAGGTTTTCCGCCAAGAAGCGTCACACATTGTGTTGGTTTCAGCCATACCCCTCGATGGTAAATATTACTTGTTCTGTACAAAGGCCTTTTTGTTAAAGGACGGCATCTTTTCCTTTGACTTTACTAGTCGATGGAAAATGATTCCGTTCTTAACAAGTCTTATATCGTATTGTGGCGACGTTCTATTAATTGTTCCTTGAACTTGCCGGTGATAGATCTGATTCTTTGCTCTAGTAAGAGCAGCCATCCTATCATAATGTATACACACAGCACAGGTTTTGGCCACAAAGAAATACCCTCAAGAAAGCTTCTGAGCCATTCAGCTTCTTCAGCAGCTTTGTCTAAAGCTACAAATTCTGCTATCCCAGAGTTATCTGTGTATTCAACAGTTTGTTTAATGATTTCCATGATAACCGCAGCCCTCCAAGTATAGATACATAGCCACTTTACTTGCCGCATTATGTTGGAAATCCTAATTGGGATCATCATATCCTTTCTAGACACTGGAGGA
This sequence comes from Tanacetum coccineum, assembly GCA_026074375.1. Taxonomy (NCBI): domain Eukaryota; kingdom Viridiplantae; phylum Streptophyta; class Magnoliopsida; order Asterales; family Asteraceae; genus Tanacetum; species Tanacetum coccineum. The sequence goes on along the minus strand of BQNB010000902.1, from coordinate 64,671 downwards.
GTATTTAGTGTAATAGTAACCCATAAACCCATTGTATGCTCTTAAATATTGCAGCACTTTAACTAGTGCAGATCCCAATGACTCTCTACCAGGGTTGTCTGATATCGACTGAGTCGACGTACACTATACTAACAAAATCCGAGTCGGTACAATTCATTATATTACATCAAGCTCCTAAAACTTTGTATAATGTAAACTGCGATACACTTTGCCCTTTTGTTCTTCTTTAGTTGAACCTTAGATCAAAGGGAGTTTACAACTGTCTATCATCTAGGGCCCAAATTTCTTTAAGTCGTCTCAATGTTAATGATATTGGGTAAGGATATATCCATTAGAATTCTTTTGAATTCTAATACCAAGAATGACATCAGCTTCTCCCATGTCTTTCATATCAAATGAAGAATGAAGCATTTTCTTGGTTTGGTTAATGACATCCATATTTGTTCCCATAATCAGCATATCATCTACATATAAACAAATAATGACAAATGCATTTTGACATTGTTGTAACATAAACATATTTATCACATTCGTTTATTTGAAGTCGTTTGATAAGAGAGTGTTATCAAACTTTTCATGCCATTGCTTTTGGAGGCTGTTCAGGCCGAACATGAGATTTAACCAATTTACAAACCTTATCCTTGCTCCTGACAAACAAACCCTTAATTGTTGCATATAAATTTCTTCATCTAATTCACCATTTAAGAACGCAGTCTTTACATCCATTTGATGTATAATCAGGTTGTGGGTTGTTGTTATAGCAATCAGTGTTCTTATAGAGGTTATCCTTGTAATCGGTGAATAAATATCAAAGAAATCTTGACATTCTTTTTGACGATATCCTTTGGCTACTAAACGAGCCTTATACTTCTCTATGGTACCATCAGGTCTTAGTTTCTTTTTAAAGATCCACTTATGGCCTATTGGTTTATGTCCTGAAGGTAGATCAACCAATTTCCATGTATTGTTATGCCAACAATAAGACTATTTTATTTACTTCTAATAGCCGCTTTCCAATAAGTCTCTTCTGATATTTCATAGCACCTTAATATGTTTTGTGGTTCTTCGTCATTATCAATATACGTCATATAATGCAGGTCCCCCAAAGTCGTTAGTACTTTTTGCACGCTACTTCTTCTTGGTCAACATTCTCTGAGAATCTCAGAATTGTTTTCTGTTTCATCTTGAACAACTGATCATTCATACTCTTTTCCTGGTTGGAGATTTGTTTCTCTTTATCTTATAAGGAAATATATTCCTCAAAAATCTGCTTCATAGATTTTTATAATTGTGTTGTTGCTTAGCCTCACTATGTTGGAGTTGGTAAACCAGGACCTATAAGCAGCACTTATCTTTGTTGGACCAAGATAAACACAGTCAACAGTTTTTGGTCTAAGTTTCGTTCTCTTTGGTAAAAGTATTTAAACTTTTTTAAACAACCCCACACTTCATCCTTTTATAAGAAGGTTGCTTTCCTTTCCATAATTGATATGGAGATTTGTCACTCTTCTTATGAGGAATTTTATTTAATATTGTGTTTGCAGCAAGACATGCTTCACCCCAAAGACTATGAAGGGGGGGGGAGCCCCCTTGAAAGTAATAACATTGAATTCAGATCAGATTCTTCATGTTCTATTTCCCTACCCCCTTCAGCAACTCCATTGGTGTTGTGAGGAGTGTAATGGGCAGTTGTTTGGTGGACTATACCAATTTAAACAAAAGTCAGCAAAGTCATTGGATTCGAATCTCCACCGCTATCAGACCTTAGAATTTTGATCTTTTTGTCTAGTTGATTTTCAACTTCAGCTTTATATGTCTTAAACATATTCAAAGCTTCATCTTTGGTATTTATTAAGTACACATAACAAAATTTACTACAATCATCAATGAAAGTAATATAATAATTCTTTCCTCCTCTTGATGAAGTTGCTTTGAAATCACATAAATCAGTATGTATTAAACCAAGTATTTCATTTGATTTTTCTATAGATTTATGTGAATGACTTGTGTATTTAGATTCAACACTAATTTCACACTGGATATTTTTATCCTAGAACATTTAGGGCAACATGCCTAAGTTATCATTCATTGCAAGAACGAAAGTTAACATGACCTAATCTAGAATGCCATAAGAAAGAAGGATCAATCATGTACACAGAAGCGGTGCTAGTGCCCGCGTTATTATTATTAATAACATTGTCATCAGTTACAACACTTAGTTTGAAGAGTCCCTCATCGAGGTAACCCTTTCCAACATACACACCACCCTTAGTGATTACTAATTTATCTGATTCAATTACAAGTTTAAATCCCTTATTGCTAAGAATAGGACCAGAAATCAGATTCTTGGTGATGTTTGGCACAGCAATATCGTTAAGAGATACAAGATCTTTCCAGAAGTCAGTTTTAAATATGCCTTTTTCCTTTTCCCTTCAATCCTTTGAAAAGTTTTCCATTTCCCATGAACATTGTTTCCAGTTCATCACCTTTTGGTAAGAACAAACATCCTATTAGAATTTGCATATGTCGTTGTTAACCTGTATCATAACCACCAATCGACAACAGTATGGTTAGGAAGGATTCTTACTCCACAAATTCCTTTATGGAGACTGTACATGGTTTGCTTGGTTGGAGTTTCCTCCAAAATTTCCGCCTCCATGCTCTTTCTTGTGGCAAAAATCCTTAGCTTTATGCCCAGGTTTCCAACAGACCCAACAATGATAAACTTGCTTGAAGTTGTTATTCTTTTGTTGGGTGTAATCTTTTTTTCCATCCTTAGAATATTTCTGTCCAGAACCACCGCCATTTTTGCCTTTGTTTTTGTGGTTGGACTTTGATTTGGAAGAGCTTTCTCCAACCAGGTTTGCATTTGGTTCTATTGAATTTGCATTAGCCTTTTCAATCATCTTGTTATCTTCCTCAACACGAATTTTGAGAACAAGTTGCTCAAAACTCATATCATCAGTCAAGTGTTTAAGATATAACTTGAAGTTTTTCCAAGATTGAGGCAATTTTTCAATAATAGAACCAACAAGAAAGTTAGAGTTTATACCCATACCTTCTACTTCCATTTCATGGACAATGATTTGGAGTTCTTCCACTTGCTTCACAACAGGCTTTGCATCATTCATCTTAAAATTTAGGAATTTTCCAACAACAAATTTCTTAGAACATGCAACTTGAGTCATGTATTTCTTTTCCAATGATTCCCAAATCTCTCTTGCAGTTGCAAAGGTTGAATAGATATCATACAAGGAATCATCCAAAGCATTCAAAATATAATTTCTGCAATTATATTCATTATGATTCCATTGTGAGGCGGCCCTTTCATAGTCTGCCATTTGTGCCTCAGTAGGAACATTATGTCCATCCACCAGATACGGATCTACTGGTTCAGAATCCGTAAGGACATACGACACATGCAATGATGTCAAGTAAAATAACATCTTTTGTTGCCAACGACGAAAATCAGACCCTTTGAATTTTTCAGGTTTTTCCACATGAGATTTCAATATGGTTTGATCCATCTTGAAAAATTCTGTTTTAGACTGTTATCAAATTTACAAATCGTAATACGAAGTGTATAACACAGTAATCAAAAGATTACAATAACGTGATTGAGGTCTGCAATTAGCAGTGTCCTAAAACAGAATTTCGCCCAAATTGGTGCGACTGTTTTGAGGATACAACAATCAATTCAAGATAAACTTAAATCTATCGAATCTAATTTGCTTTATGATGGATTTGGAGAGTATTTTTGTGTTTTTGATGAGAAAAACGTTGGAATGATGTCCCTATTTATAGGGTAACTCGTGCCTCTTCAAATTGTCACATTGGTTCACAAAAGGATGCAATTAGTGACGCTTTAGCGACGACTTGGCGACAGAAAAAATTGTCTCTACTGATATTATCAGAACAGTCGCAATGCTTAACACAGTGACACCCTTTTAACGTTAGTAATCGCCAGAAAAAACGATTCAGTGCATCTTTACAAGTGTACCGTTCATTAGCAACGGTTTTGTGACAGAAAAACTATCGCTAATTTCAAATTTTACTTTATATGTTCCAACAATAACTACTTTGATTGATTCACACCAACTTATGCATTAAAAGGTTGTGCTATATCTATAGACTCGTGGAACCACGAGAATTTTTAAAGAAATTATTCATTAAGGAGGTACGTATGTGAATAAATTAACAAACAACAACGAACGTAATTATGTTCCATTGTTTTTTAGGAGAATAATAAGTAACATGTGAATGATACGATAAACAATTTGTGTTGTCACTATTAAGAAAATAAACGTGCATGTATCTTCTTCTCCAACTGGTAGATAGTATTGAAGAGCAAAGTCACGCGGTCAACGTCAAATACTTGAGAAGTCCATATTCATTCTGTGAGCACCTAGTTGGGATTTATCATCTATGTAACCAAGTTACTACGAGTACGCAACGGATTGGATCTACTAATAGCATATGATTAACACGTATACAAGAAGTAAATAGAAAGCGTACCTCTTAGCCAATTGATCAAGAAAACAAATTAAGCGACTAAAACAATCGCCTCTACGGTTGCTCACACAATCACGTCAACCGAATATGTAAAGCTTGCTAGACTTTAACTTCACGAGCTATCAACCCTTGAATAATTTTTGCCTTTGTTTTTGTGGTTGGACTTTGATTTGGAAGAGCTTTCTCCAACCAGGTTTGCATTTGGTTCTATTGAATTTGCATCAGCCTTTTCAATCATCCTGTTATCTTCCTCAACACGAATTTTGAGAACAAGTTGCTCAAAACTCATATCATCAGTCAAGTGTTTAAGATATAACTTGAAGTTTTTCCAAGATTGAGGCAATTTTTCAATAATAGAACCAACAAGAAAGTTAGAGTTTATACCCATACCTTCTACTTCCATTTCATGGACAATGATTTGGAGTTCTTCCACTTGCTTCACAACAGGCTTTGCATCATTCATCTTAAAATTTAGGAATTTTCCAACAACAAATTTCTTAGAACATGCAACTTGAGTCCTGTATTTCTTTTCCAATGATTCCCAAATCTCTCTTGCAGTTGCAAAGGTTGAATAGATATCATACAGGGAATCATCCAAAGCATTCAAAATATAATTTCTGCAATTATATTCATTATGATTCCATTGTGAGGCGGCCCTTTCATAGTCTGCCATTTGTGCCTCAGTAGGAACATTCTGTCCATCCACCAGATACGGATCTACTGGTTCAGAATCCGTAAGGACATACGACACATGCAATGATGTCAAGTAAAATAACATCTTTTGTTGCCAACGACGAAAATCAGACCCTTTGAACTTTTCGTTCAACATGAGATTTCAGTATGGCTTGATCCATCTTGAAAATTCTGTTTTAGACTGTTAGGATTTTACAAATCGTAATACGAAGTGTATAACACAGAAATCAAAAGATTACAATAACGTGATTGAGGCCTGCAATTAGCAGTGTCCTAAAACAGAATTTCGCCCGAATTGGTGCGACTGTTTTGAGGATACAACAATCAATTCAAGATAAACTTGAATCTATCGAATCTAATTTGCTTTATGATGGATTTGGAGAGTATTTCTGTGTTTTTGATGAGAAAAACGTTGGAATGATGTCCCTATTTATAGGGTAACTCGTGCCTCTTCAAATGGTCACATTGGTTCACAAAAGGATGCAATTAGTGACGCTTTAGCGACGACTTAGCGACAGAAAAAACTGTCGCTAAATAATATTATCAGAACAATCGCGATGCTTAACATAGTGACACCCTTTTAACGTTAGTAATCGCCAGAAAAAACGATTCAGTGCATCTTTACAACTGTACCGTTCATTAGCAACGGTTTTGTGACAGAAAAACTGTCGCTAATTTCAAATTTTACTTTATATGTTCCAACAGTTATATGTGTGTGAACCTTGGGTCTTATAGTAACTAATGTAAGTTTGTACATTTCGTCATGCACACACACAATGCCAACAGTTTTGTGGATGCTTTAGCTTGCTTCTGGATATTGCTAATGCTGCTATTGCGGAGTATATGGTTAAGGATTTGGAATGAGGCGACGGTGTTGCCCGGTGCGCCTTTGTGTAAGCAGTTGTTTTTGGTTATTGTTGCTAAGATGGTAAGCTTGGGGCTTAGGGACTTATTACTGTTGTTGAGAGGATCACTTTGTAACTTAAAGTTTGTATGTGTGTGGTGAACGAGAGGCTTAAAAAGTGTTGATTTGGGTTGTTTAAAAGCAACGTTGTTTTGTGCGTCGTTTAGATAAAAAGAATACGGTGTACATGTCTTTTATAAGTGTTAAAGAGAAGTAAAAAAGTGAAACGACGTCGTTTTTATTAGTATAGAAATGATTGTGTTTGGCCTTGAAATGACGTCGTTCGGACAACACATGTATAGAGTTGAGATTATCCGCATCTTGGCGAGGCAAGTTATTAACTTTGCAGCCACGGCGGATTAATCCTCTTTCTTCGTTTGTTTACAAATCAAAGCCTTTGATGTTGCTGTTGAGATTGTTGTTGTCGTTTCTGCTTAAAATTAATTACTTGCAGATTTATGATTCGAGATTCCTTATATATTGTGCTTATGCTTCTTCGATGTCGCTAGTCCTTTCGTTGGTGTCATCCATGGCGTGTGACGATGGTGATGGGTGTGTGATGATGGTCAGCTTAGATGGGTGGTGAGTTTGTTTGTTCGAAAATTAGGAGTTCTTGAATCACTTAGTTAAAGTTGAAATTGTATGCCGAGGCTCGTATCTTGGCGGGGCAACCCCATTCGGGTTGTGATTGTATCCATGTCGGGTGTTTGGTACCCCTTCTATATTTGCTCGGGCGACATTTTTATGAAAAGGTAATATTGTCCCTATGAGATGCGTACATGTTGTGGTCATAAGTTATAAGGTAAACCACGGTCACTTGTGGCTATTAAAAACGACGTCATTTAGGTACTAAAAAGAGTGAAATTATGTATTTGTTTATTTATTGAGGCGATGATGATAATTTTTTTCATTTATATGTTTTCAGAACGTAATTTAGTGAGGCTCATATCTTGGCGGGGCAACCTGGCACTATGGTTGCAACTTGCAACCATGGTGGGTATTTGGCATCGCTTTTATATTTGCAGATGTGAGCCTCATTTTACATTGTTTGATTGAAGATAAAAGTTACATCGCCTATTGGTTAAGTCTGATTTTGCATATTACCTTCTTAAACATTTGTCGTCCGAACGACGTTGTCTAAGGATTAAACACGGTCGTTTTTGGCTCTTTAAAAACGGCTTCGTTTTGTGCGTCGTTTAGGTAAAAAGGAAATTTACACTATACTTCACCGATGTTGGTTGAAATTATTTATTTGTCTATTTATTAAGGCGATTACGATAATTTTCTGCATTTATACATTTTGAAGCGTAGTTTACTGAGGCCCGTATTTTGGCTCCGTATTTGCTGGGAAGCCAACCCACAAAGATTGTTGTTGCAGCCAGGATCGCGATGTTCGTCGCTACAGGTTCTATAGATGTTTGTTGATCCGGGACCTTGTTTGTGGTCACAATAGAAGTCTGCTCGTGTTTGTGAGTACCAAAGAGAAAAAAGAAAGTGAAACATATTCTGTGAATAGCATGTGGATTACGTGTGGTTTTATTTTTTCTGAGGTGATGAAGAGAAAGTGAGTTTTGTAGTATACGCTTATACAGAGAATTATACGATTAGTATACTATGGTATGAAAATGTTTAAGAGACCGAAAAAATGCTATATGAAAATTAATTTAGATAAGGTGCACGAAAAAGTCCTTTATGGTAATTTATTATATAAAATAGATAGTAGATGTCATTATTCATTCAAAAAGGTGGCGGAAACCTGATGGCGGACCAAGTCAAGTTAACGTAAATTAAACGAGTAGACTTAATGGTCGTCGCGGTTTCTCACATCAGTATATAAGACGACTCATGCATGCATATACTTCATCCTTTGAAGCCACTCAAATCGTCCATCTCTTCATTGTCTCAACTCAAGAGATCGAAAAACTAGCTATTTAAGGTATGTTTACTTCAATGTGCTCATATTTGAGGTTACTTTATTAGTACTTACATACTCATACTTATAATAGAATTTCGCGAAACAGGATTCATATATCAAGATGTCTCATGGCGGTCACCAACACAGTTTTGAATTAAAATCTGACAACCATCCTTTTTACTGCGGGCGGTGTGAGCAACTAGGTGTCGGATCGGGTTTCAAATGTACGGACTGCAACATTGTTTATCACGAAGAATGTGGGAACCCAACACCCTGTGTGAGATACCCGTTCTCCTCAAAGTGTTACTTAGATTTTTTAAGCAGCGTAAAGACAAAAGATAAGCTGCTGGGTGCTTTTTGTGATGTATGTTGTAAGGGAATCACAGGTTATCACTACAGATGTACATGTAGTTTTATCAAACGTCATGCACATCCGTCATGTTTAACATATACACCTACCTTTGAAGTTGAGGGCGTTACATTTACCCTATATAACAAGCTCTCTACAAACTGTTTGCATTGTGGGTCTGAGGAACTTGGTGTGGCTCCAGGATGGGCTTATGTTTCTTCGTGTGGTAATATTTGTTTTCATGTTTCATGTCTCATGGACTTCATCCTTGATGAATGCAAAAACAGCTCCAACACCGAACAGGCTGGTCCTTCTCAGACGGTTGAAACACAGTCTGTGGCTGATGCTAATAGGGGGCAACAAGTGGTAATTCTGAGGGAAAAAAAGAATTCGTCAATAGGCAAAGTGGTGCCGGTTCTTAACGCGGTAATTAACTTGTTAACCGGTAACTATATCGGTCTTATTGTTGATGCTCAATCGTTTTTTAGTTGACAAATGATGTGCAACGGGCCAATTATGAACTTTTATCTGTATGTTTTTGCTTTCCATGGCTGTTTAAGTGTACTACTATAGTACTTTTTTGATCATCTGTTATATATTACGTTAGAATAAGGGGAGGAGGTTTTGAATCTATAACCTCCAAGGCTCCAATGAATAGTGTTTGAGATCCTAAGAAGGTCATATGTTTTATTTTATATCATTGTACATTTTATGTTAAATCTGGTGCTTTCTGTTATGTTTTCTATGTTAAATCTTGTGCTAATCTGTTTCACCTTAATAAAATTACAAAGTGTAAATATAAAATTAGACATGTACTATCATTATATTTGAAAATTATATACTAGTACAACCACATTAAAAAAAAAACTAACCGAAATTACAAAACCCTACAACAACCATTCATAAGTTTTTTTTTTTTTATTGTGATGCATTTATTTTATCTATATGAAAAATAAATAGAAGAATAAAAAAGAAGAAGTCAAAAACAAAACAAAAAGAAACCAACAAAAACACTAGTTTAGAACTAGTGTGAAACACATAAAGACTATCCAGTGTAATCGAGGAGAGTCATAATCACATATTCTGATTGTAAAACGATATCTTTATACGCCTAACGAAACTACGCTTTTATGCTAAAAACTAAATCTTTAAAACTTTTTATCATAGAACTTGTTGTAAACCGCCGTTTGCACAAGAGCACAGTTCTTTTCAAGATTTCTATACTGCGATGTAGATTTTTATTTATTACAATTAACAAATAGCATATTATTTTTTTTTATTAATGTAGGTAAGATTTTAAATGTAACTGTTAAATCTGGTTGGACTTACAAAGAAAACTAATAACAAACGCATCAAAATGGGTTGAGTTTTCTCGATATGGATCAAATAGTAATCCAAGATAGCTTTTTCCCAAGGCTTTTTTTTTAGACACTAACTCAAAAATACTGTAAAAGTTGAGTTTAGATTTACGTACTTTATTATATAACATCGGCGGTATTTCATTTATATTAATATACAATTCCGTAAAAATTATACAATTAGCCATAAGCTAGTGTAAATCTTGAGCATACTTCGAATAGAATATTATAATGTAAAGCTTATGAAGTATTCACCCTAGGTGTCCTAATATTAGTTGAGGACACCCTGCGAAAGTAATCTCGATCAATTGCTGTTTTGAGTTGCGACTTTGCAAAAGATATTGCTACGTGATATCAATTTGAGTAATTGGTGTGTCTTGGATTGGAACCCTGTTGAATCGTATCGATCCTTCTAGGTTATCTTGGTTTTAATTTATTGGTTCCAGGTCTTCAATCAAGTTCAAAACAAGGATGAAGGATTGTTTGTACAAATTTCCTGGTGGAGTTACTGGGCATATAGCAATCTACCATTCATCCTCCTTCTCTGATTCAATATCTTCAAAAAAGAAGGTATTTTTGAAAGACATAGTTAGCAGGGCGTTCTTTTCTTGGAATATTGCTAGGGTAAAAACTCTTTAGTTGGGAATAGTTGGATTCAACACCCTTTTTAATTCCTTTGTAATTCTAGCTCCTTGCTAGTTTTCTGTTAAAAAGTTGCGTTAAAAAAAAAAAAATAGTGAGGCTATGTGAACGATTAGACACTGATTTTTACTCTAGACATCTCGTGGCGTGAAAGTCCCGTTTCAGGGATTTTCTTTATCCCTTCCACTAAATAAGATGCTAACCATACTCTAGCGTTTTATGGCCAAATCGTCCTACAGGAAAAAAAATGCTAACTTAGCAAAAATAGAGAAATCTTACCATTAACAATTTTAGATACTAGTTTAGGTTAATATTCAAATTTTAAACTATATATAATTTGGACATACGGACCTTACTACTGGTGCCTATGTTTAGTTACAAATGTTGCAACTTGCACGATAATATCAATCGGCATAGGTTCTTTTTTCCCTTTAAATGTGAGAAAGCACAATATTGAGTGACAACAGAGCCTAATAATAGACTATTTAAGCCCTACATTGTTCCAGTACACAAATGAAACGTTCCCACCAGTTAGTGATTGTATCCTGGAAAGCAACACAAAAATATAAGTATTGACGAAATGACAACATGTTTAAAAATGTAGAAGAATATCAACTTAATAAATTAAACTCACGATGTAGGAAAAGAATCAGTGCCAAGCAATAGGGCCAACTATAGCAAAATCCTACACCTTTTATATTGCTTGTCGCACTGTAAAGCTTAATTTTTTATATAATAAAGGAACTTTTAACAACAATACCTCCCTCTTATCAGGAAGTGGATGTACTTTGATGTTTGAAAACAAAAATAATGAATCCAAAATTCTTAAAGCTTGCCTCTGCGCTTCAATGTTAAACCAGCGTGTCCAGGTAAGAAAGCTGTAAAATTACATTAAAGTGGGTTTGTTTGGTGGGGTTGTTTTTGTTAAGCTTAACAAACAAACTGCTATATTGCATTAAACAAAATAGCACCGTATGCAGTAACTAAGCAGTACAAATGTTTCCATATTCTAGTTTCCAAGTAACGACACACAATGCTCAGTAAAGTGTTATGAATAATACATAAGTTATAAGCACCTAAAGATAATATCTTAGCCAAAAAGAAACAACATAATTTTAGAAATCATAATAAATAACATTACCTGGCAGATCAACGCGAAGAAAAGATAAATGTAATTAAAATACAGCCAGAAAAAGAAGAAAGAAAGAATTAAAAACCTAGGCAAATTAATTAGCCTTCCATATGATGAATTTACACGAGTCCGTGGACAAATTTCTCCGTCCTGTCCATTACCAGCATGTAAAGTAGTCCATATTAGATCAAAAGTAAAACCATAACAAAATACATATGTATTATGCCAAAACATTAACCGCAAAGAAAAACTACAACGCAAAATATATTGCAATAAATCTTATTAACGGTTTAGTAACGTTTAGTGTGTCCGGTGCTTCATTTTATGTGAAATTTAATAGCAGATAAGACCGAAACCTTTCCTTCTTATTTAATCAAACTGAAACATAAAGCACACACATAGACAATAAACCAATTAATTAAGTCCTAGAGGGTAACATGAGCAAAAGTATTGAGCTCAATAATTTTATCATTAATTTATTAATAGTAATCACAAAGTACATATACTATTGACACTAATTGATAAAAGACGACCAACCACCGATTGAAACATGTCCCTACAAGACCACATATTAAGCTATTCCACGGAAATGTTTCAAATGATAATTCTCGAAATCCTTCTATGTCATATTACAACAAATTGTTTTAGACATTTTCTTTTAAATGAGTAGCATTCCGTAAAAGAGAACACCAATATGATCTTCTTTCCCTTCATATCATCCAATTATTTATAAATCAATGTGGATTAGAAATCAAACCCCGTCAATATCTTTCTCATATTTAACTCCACAATTAATTACTTTAATACAGCTTCATATGAGATTACCTGAAAACCAAATCTACTTGACTACTCAGACTTGACTATACTCCAGACTCGTATTTTATTATCTATAACAATTCATAGGAAAAATTAAGCTAAGCAACCAGATATAAATCTTATAGACTACCTTCTAAAGAACCCTAAAAATTTGTTTCAAAAGTTTCGCTTCGGCTCCAAACCGACAGCACACCACAATAACGATATCAAAGGTTCTCGCGTAGTTACCGAACGGAACAGCGGTGCTAACACATTTAGGCTATATATACGTGCGAGGCGTACAGGGGGTCTATGCCAACGTACAATTAACCAGCATCAATATGTATCCATATAATAGAGTATGACCACTTTCTGGTGAGCGACTTGAATCACTGTTAGTGTCATATCAATAGCTCATTAAATATCCACAATTAACTTAAAAAATGTAAGTGAAAAATAGAATAAAACATACAGTATGTGGTGTAGGGCAGACTTTGTCATCTTGCTAGATGCAGAGGAAACTTTTTAATGGCATTCTTTTCTGATTGAGTGCATTGCTCGTCAATGGTGACGGCTCGCTTCAATAACTTTAAAATCAACACAAATCATGTATAAATACTTAATTACCTAAATCAATCTTTGAGTGGGGCGACTACTTTATTACAATAATAATTACATTTTGGAATATCAAGTCCAGTAGCTAACAAACATAAGCTTCATGATAATGCAACTGCCTGTCTGCAACTTATATAGAAAAAAAACTCTCGATAAGTCAAACCTACACAACCAATGCGAAACACAACACATTATGCATCTCTTTTTTTCTTGCAATGGCAGGCATGTTGTTAAAAATATTAGTACCATTTTTCATTCAGATGTAATTTGACGTTCACACAGAATGTAATACCATAAGCGTGATGAGGAACACAAAATCGGAGAATTGAACATCATGCCCGTTTTGATCTGCTCATTTTTCTGTTTGTTCTTGGTTTGGTGCGACTACGTACCGCCACCAATGACGACTTGAAACTATCAATCCACCATAATGAACCCAAATCTGAACCACCATAATTTACCAGTCAGCATTAGCATAAAATGAAAAAAATCTAGTTTGAGTGACAAATTTAATCCTTCTATTTCTAGTCAAAACGGGTCAAACGTCGAGAAGAAGAAAAAAGCAAACATGTATTGTTATATCGAATCTGACACACTAACTCATTTATTCATGTATCATGAATTTGGACAATAAGTTATAAATTTAGTTCAAAGTCAACCATACTTTGTTAAAAAAAGTCATGTTGTTCTAACCTATTGACGACCCATAAACCAAACAGTTGACCCCGTCATATTGTTTACTAGATATAAGTATCAAATATATAACCAAAAATGAGATCAATGGACTTAAAATTAACCATTAAATACCACGTATAAATAATACATCTATACTAGAACCAACCAATAATAACGTTCCATTTGTTATCAACAAACATACACCAAAATATAACAACACAGATCCATACCTCTAGATCCTAACACAATATCTTTTTTTTTAACATTAACACAATATCATATGAACCATAGTTAACCCAAACTTCATATGTCCCCTAACAGTATGTACTTTTTTACTCCAAAGCACTTTGCTAGCATGAATGATCATTTACAGCCTTACTACTAACCTATTAGATTCATTAGAATGTATAAGATAGTACAGCAGAATCACTAATTTACATATACTTTAACGAATTGGCATTGATTTCTTAGAACCTGATATTAACCCCCTAATGTGACATTTTTATAGAGAATAAAAATATAATTGATATAAAACAAGTTTCCCCCCCGAAATCATAGAAGAACGCATGCGGCAATATGATTGAAAAAGAAAAACTCCATATTGAATGTTACAACAAAAAGCAAAAAACCATCGTATTTGTTATCTAAATGCAAATCACAGTTACCTTAATTGGAGCAACAAGAAACCACCCAACAAAACATCTTGATTTAACCTCCTATTTATTTGGAGTAATCCCCTTACAACATTGTTCAAAAACGCTATTCAACAACCTATCAGGGCGAGCTTATTAGTAACTTGGGTACAAAGCCAAGGCCACCTAAAAAGTTTTCTATAAGTTCAACTGTGTTTAATACTACACATTTCAAATCTGGATGTTGTGTTTTGGCGCCTACCCAATATCAACACACGAAAAAGTAATGACTATAAAAGTTAAAACTCGTATAGTTTGATGACTTGTTATATTTTATCATATAGCCCATATATGGATATCTGTTTTTCCATTCTTTTTTTTATCAACGGTTAAGCGTTAAGTGTAAGGTGACCTCACCTTAATTTTAACAATAAGTATATTGAGCGTGTCTGAAAGATTAGTGTTAGGATTAAGCAATCTACGATAAATACTCTTTTCCGTTCAATGTGCTAATTGTTGCTATTTGGCCCACCCAAATAAAATTCCTGGCTTCGTCACTGCGCAACCTAGAGACTTTGATATTGGTATGCGATTAAGAGCAAATATCCCATTACTAAAAACAGTTTTTAGGCAATCGTGATCACTGGACCAACAAAAAAATGCACATAACCCAATTGCCATACAAGCACAATTTTATTATATCACGGTAGATTGATAGCCCCACTTCTTGAAACGAACTAAAACAACTGATTGAAACAAACATTGGTACTTGTTCGAGAGCTTTATATGTAGAATAGAATATTACAAAAATTTATAGATGATCTCCACTAATGATCAATATAAGGTGCTCTCTATATAAATGACGCACATAGTCTTTTTGTCATTTTTTTTATCAATTATATAGTACTAAAAAACATAGCAGTACTAACAAATCAACTATATAACAACATCGAAAGTCACAATTATTTTAGGTCCATCTTGAAAATTAAGTACGACTAATGATTTCATTACAAAGTAATAACTTATCAAACAAAGAGGGTTCAAGCGACTAAAGTAGAATCTTTATCAAATAGATGAACATACATAATTAAGAGAAAAAAATGGTCATTTTCATGTATCACGAATCTGAAGGAATTAAAGATTCGTAGGATGAAGAAAAACACTACCTTTCGATCTTTTTATATACGCTTCTTACAGTTGAACGCCAAAGACGCCAAGAAAAACCCGGATCCTCAAATTCTTCATAAGGTTTACATATGTTGGGTTTTCTCCCTTTGTTTTGTTGTCCAACAATGTATGAACGTTTAATGAAGATTGTGTATTTTGTTGGCGATATTACGATCGAAGTATCAGATAATTATATAACAAAGGTGATAGAATTTAGAAACTTTTATTTTATAATTTAAAATCGATGCAATACTAGTTTAGAATCAAAAAAGGAATGTTATTTTTTTTTCCTCACTATCACAACACAATCAGTTGCTCCTTTAATTCTTAATTACAAAATACGCAGGAAAGTTTTTTTTTTCATTTTCACAATTAGACACTAATTCTTTAATAAGTTACTATCCAACTTTCTATTTTTTTTTCCCTTCTAAGTTTTTTTAACACTTATACTTTTATGTTTAAATTTCTTACTTTCATTATATAAAAACCTATGGTTATTTTTTTTGCCAATTTTAGGAATATTTTGCCTTTTTTAATTGAAAATATTTTAAATAAATAATAAAAATAATATAATATTTCCTAATAAGGAATGATTTGATTTTTTTGAAATGCGATTTCTCCACTTGACGTTTTCCTTTACTAAGTAAAAGATTCAAATGGTCTTGCTTCTTCTTCAAACTTTTTCTCCCACACAGATCGGTGTTACAATAGGTCTGGCAGACCATTAACAATGATATCTTGAAGATCTCAATTTGCGGCTAACACCCTAATCAGCCCATCTCACGCTAATCCGGATGATGTTCCAAGTTGAAAGGTCCATCTGTGAAACAGAATAAAAAAAAACACACACAAACATCACCAACTATAAAAATATAATACAAGTAGATTTGCAAACCCACTAGGCATTATACAAACAAAGAGTAGATTAAATGTTACAGCATCTATACAACATACATAGCCGCTAATATAATTAGACATAATCAATCAAGTTACTTAAAGACTAAAAGAATCATAATCAACTTTCAGAGCCATTTGATTTCACAAGCAACGGCAATATTTAACAATGACAACACTCAAAAAAACCCAAAACTTAAAAACTTAAAGCGCCCCGAGGTTAATGGGGCATAGAGCGAACAGCCTATTCGTGTAGGGTTGGGGAGCGCATTTAAAAAGTACACAAATACTACTTAAACTTCATACAGAAAAACAACATAATATATATACACAAATGAGGTGGGAAACGACGTCCGTTTTCCCACAGCCTTCTACTGTGACTATTTGGCCCAATTTATTGTTCCTCCCGGAGCTTTGCCGGCCCCATTGACCTTTTTTTCTATTTCTAAAACAGACAACATAAAAAAAATTGTTCATACAAAATTACAAAAGTACTTATTTATTCAGATCAAAAAATATCCGCGACATGAGACCAAACACATAAGCCCATATAAAAAAAAAGAAACTATTGCACAAAATAATTAATTTTTTTTTCCTCGGTACAAAATTATAACTAGGCAACTTAAAAAAAAATTGTTCAGTACAAAATTACAAAAGTACTTATTTATTCAGATCAAAAAATATCCGCGACATGAGACCAAACACATAAGCCCATATAAAAAAAAGAAACTATTGCACAAAATAATTAATTTTTTTTTCCTCGGCACAAAATAAGAAAAAAAATTACAAGAGTTGATTTATTCTGATCAAAAAACACCCACGACACGACGCCCAACACATAGCCGCACAAAAAACAAAATACCAAAAAAAAAATAAAAAAAATAACGCCCACATCAACGCGCGACCAATGCTTAAAAAAAACACCAACATCTATGATAAAAGAAACACCGCCCCGCAGCAACGCGCGGGCAACTATGCTTTTGAACCGCTTGCTACAGTGCTACAGTAACCGGCTCATTGGGCTCCCACTTTGGGCCTGCCCATTTGACTTTTTTTTTTCATTTCTATAACTAGGCAACTTAAAAAAAAATTTGTTCAGTACAAAATTACAAAAGTACTTATTTATTCAGATCAAAAAATATCCGCGACATGAGACTAAACACATAAGCCCATATGAAAAAAAAGAAACTATTGCACAAAATAATTAATTTTTTTTTTTAGCTTCGTCAACATAAAAAATGAAAAAAAATACAAGAGTTGATTTATTTTTATCAAAAAACACCCACGGCACGACGCCCAACACATAGCCGCACAAAAAACAAAATACAAAAAAAAAAAAAAAATAGCGCCCCACATCAACGCGCGACCAATGCTTAAAAAAAACACCAACATCTATGATAAAAGAAACACCGCCCCGCAGCAACGCGCGGGCAACTATGCTTGTTAAAAACAATAATAACCAAACTTTCTTATAGGTGACCTTATGACCTATACCTTGTCGTCTCAGCCGCTTGCTTTTTCAAACACAACACATTCCTTGAATCCTTGACCAACATTACACAACCAACAAAATCTTAAAAGCTCCGTATTCATTTGCACTTGAGGGATGTTTGTTAAATTTGATGAGCTTATAAGCTAAATGAAAAACTGAAAAGGCAAAAGCTCATTTTTTGTGTGGCCAGCTTGTGATCTTATCAACTTGAGCTTATAGCTTAGTTAATTTGAGAAACTCATGAGCCACAAAAGATGAGCTTTTCAATAAACCTAACAAATAAGCTTAAACAAACACCCCCATATGCACAAAAATAAGCAAATCATTATAACTAAAAACACGAATTCTACTAAATAAACTAAAATCTGTCTATAACAGAATAATATAACAAATCACTAAATCAAGCATTTTCACATATATGCAAAAAAACAAGTAAATTAGAAACAAACATATAAGCTTAATTAGGATCGAGGTGTTTGTGTAAGCCTATTTGTGGGCTAATTTGCTTATGTGAATTCAGCTTATTTCATATGCGCCTATATCAAAACTTGTGGACTTATATAAGTGTGGAAACAAGAAAAAAAAATTAGGCTTATAAAATATAAGCTGAAATCTCATAGCATCACAAATCAGGTTAAAGAAACAAAACATTTTCACACAATAAATCTAAACAACAATTCTACTAAAATGTAAAAAGCATTTACACATAAAAACAAGTAACAACAAGTATTTATATACAACATGTTTCAATTGGAATCCTCTTGTTGAAAGATTTCACAAACATCTTTTTAAATGGAAATTCAAGGCTCTCTCTATTGGTGGACGTCTCACACTTATTAAATCCGTTCTCGGTAGCTTGGGAGTCTATTACTTCTCTACTTTTAAGGCCCCCAAAAAGGTAATTAATCAGCTTGAAGGTATAAGCAGAAATTTCTTTTGGGGCGGGTCTTTGGAAGATAATAAAATCCCTTGGATTGCTTGGAAAAAAGTTATCTCTCCTCGTGATCAAGGTGGTCTTGGAATCGATAGTTTGGGAACGTGTAACCAACTATGCTGATAAAATGGTGGTGGAGATTCCATACCGAAAATCAAGTAATTTGGCGCAAAGTTATTTGTTCTATCCACGGACCTTTGGGTGGACTTAATGATAACTCTTCTGTTAGACCCAACTCCGGGCCGTGGTATCATATTGCAAAGATAAAAGATGACCTCCTTAAAATCAACATCAATCTTGATAACATCTTCAAGATAAAACTTGGTGATGGTCAAAGTACTAGCTTTTGGAATGATATTTGGATTGGTGATATGCCTTTGGTTGTTTCATTTCCTCGCCTTCATCGTTTAGACATAAACCCGGATTGTCTTATTTGTGATAGAAACCCCATTGCCCGCGCTTCCCTCTCTGCTTTGGCCACTACTTCAGATGTCACCCACCATTTTGTACAACTTACTAATAATGGGTCCATGAGCCCGTATCTTCCTCCTGGGTTAACCTTCCAATGGGTTTAGCCTACCAAGGCCTGGACCAGAAACTGAAGAACTCGTCAGCTTGGTAAGTCTTTTATCTAATCTTTACTTATCGGATGTTGAAGATAGATGGGAATGTACTATTGATACTTCAAGACGCTTCTCCGTTAAAGGCATGAGATCTTTCATCACCTCTATGTCTCATTCGATATCCTCTACTGCAACTCTTTGGAACAAAGTAGTGCCATTGAAAATTAACATCAATACATGGCGTGTCTTAAATGGTAGGATGGCGACCCGCGCCAATCTTGATCGAAGGGGCGTGGATTTAGATTCCGTGAGATGTCCTATATGTGATGATGCCGTTGAAACGGAAAAGCATTTGTTTGTTGATTGCAAGATTGCGAGAGACACATGGATAAATGTTCTAAATTGGTGGCGTATACCGATCACCACATTTCAAAGTGTTCAAGATGTATTTCAATTGGCAGACGAGTCCCCTCTTGAAGCAAAAATTTCAAGATTCTTCGATGCGGTGATACAAACGACAATCTGGTCCTTATGGCGTTTTAGGAACAATGTCATATTCTCTCGGAAGAAACCAGCAAAGGATCTTTTTTTCAACGACATCAAGATCTTATCTTTTAATTGGATTGTTAGTCGATGTAGGGAAACTTTTTTGAATTTGATAGAGTGGTTTAATCACCCTTGTAACGCCTTATCCGCCCCTTGTAACTTCGTCTAGCTCCTTGCTAGTTTCTATTTCAAATGCCGTTCAAATATATATATATATATATAAGGGTACCATCTTGACAGCGTTCGAGGACATAACGTTCCATTTGGAAGTTTCTGGTACTTTGCGCCATGCAGGGACGGAATCAGGACACAATTTTACTAGATGCATTTACGAAAATTTAAAGGAAATGAGAAACACAAATTTTTGAGACCAGGTGCACTTAGCAAAAATTTAACAAAATTTAACGCTACTCCGCAAAATTTAACAAAATTTAACACTACGCCGCAAAATTCTATGGGGGTCCCAGGACCTCCCGGGACACCCCCTGGTTCCGTCCTTGGCGCCATGATTGGTTACTTACTTTCTTTTGCGAATGTGATAATGACAAGAATAAGTTTTGTTAGGGTTTCAGGCGCCGTTGGAGGAAAGCGTAGAAAAAAATAGGTTACCTACAAAACTATATAAATAGAAAAACAATATGAATCGTGGGCTTTTTTGACTGGGTTGAGTTGAAGCAAACTTTTGTAATGCATGCCATTTTTGTTATAGTTAATATAGGCTGGGCTTGCTTTTAAATTGCATGTCTGATACGAGATGCTCGAGTGGAACATGGACCGACCTCAATTCAAAGACGTGCATCAAGATTGAAGACCATGCTATGACCATACATATGATCGATTTAATTAGGAGCACAACTAGTACTCCCATGCACACGTTTAGTTAACTGTCTACCCATGTTGATATTATTGGATAGCATGTTTATTTCTTTGCCTATTTAAAACAAGAAGAAAAGTATTATAAAGTCTAGTTTCTCTCTATTGTTCTTGAAGTCTTGCCCGCTCAAAACGCCTCTTCCTCTTGCAGGGACGGAGCTGTGTGTTAGCTTGGGTGGGCCAAGGCCTACCCCAAAATTTTATTAATGACTATTGGTTGCTAATGCGAATTTATCTACTAAATGATAATTAGGCCCACCCAAATTCCAAAACCAATAAAAGCTTATAGTCTAATACTATAGTTGAGATATGAAAGTTTGGTGGCATGATTCATGTGCCACACTCTCATACTTATAACCATTCATTAATTAAGATTTCAAATGCTTATTATATAAAGTATTGTCAATATTTTGTCTTTCATATGTATGTAAAAGCACTACAACTTAATATAAATGTTTATATTTCTTCATCATTAGTCTATTTTTAAGATTGAATATCATCTTTTATCATTCATTTTAGGTTTGTTCACTTGAAAAATTTGCTTGTACGTACAATAATTTGTTTGAAGATGGACGAATCATATTGATTTTCTAGTTATTAACTTAAATACTGTTACTTTTGGAATAATATTGAAAATTTTACTCGTACATATCAATTTGTTTGAAGCGTGGATGTCATCTTGTGTAGGAGCCATGTGTTCGAAAAAAATTAGAACTCGAATATAGTTACGACACTCTCCTAGTTAAATCCTAATTTGATTTTCGGCCCACCCACATGTTAAATCTTACTTGTAAGTAAGGATCTTCTATAAATACAAATTCTTGAAATACTTTTTATAAAGTTTACTACTCTCATAAACTTTCAAAATCGATTAGATGGTGTAGTGGTGATCAAATTTACCTTCTCCATATCAGCATTTATTCATTCATCAAATCAACCAGTGAACAATCATGGTGGTGACAACCAAACTAACCACACAAACGTACCCTCACAATAAACACACACAAAGAAAACAAAGAAAATACAACAAATAAGATATTGTAACTTATAGGACCCAACATATCAATACTCCGTATATTTATTGACTGAAAAAACATTTGCTCTTTATATGTTCCGTTCATGCGATCTTTTATACTATCAACAATGTATAGTATGTATCAAATAGCATCTCTAATGCAAATTAAAAAAAAAAGAACTTTTTTTCTTTATCAGATACTTGAGGTTTTTTAAGTTTTTGGATTTGCTCAGGTATGACTTTGTTCTCAGTTAAATTTTCTTTTCATTTTAACCTTTCAACTTTGTTGTATTATTATAGAGTAGTAACCATTCATCATTTCTTCTTTCTTCGTCATTGTTGTTGACACGCTATATGATATTTTAATTCCAGTCCTCTACTTCCTCATGAAGTAACTTTAGCTATGATACCGGACATGAATGCTTTACAAAGTCACATACTATTATTCCATGCATATAGTAAGATTTCGATGCATAGCATCCGAGCATGAATTAACATATGATTAGCATTCATATGTTTTAACCATTTCTATCTCAATTGCCGCTTCCGATTGGTATGGGTTGTGTTTCATTTCAAGGGCATCTGTGCCACGAAATTGAGCAAAAAGACAAATGAGGAAGAAATTGGTCGACATGGTGCAACAAGTTGAGATCGAGCCGTTTATAGGTTTTTTCTTACTGTAGGCATAATTAATAGCCTTGTCAACAATTAAAGCATACTATGATACTAGGAAGGGCTGTTCAACATATGCCCTTGACACAAAACATATGAAGTTACAAGTTACTGAAATCAAATTGGTCTATTGACAGCATTTGTTACCCTATTTTTTTTTTTTTTGAACGGCAATTGTGGCTACATGGCCCCTAGCCCAGAAGGCGTAGCGAGCCCACACAACCAGGTTGGGTCCAGCCCAGAAGGCAATGTCACCCTTCCCTTTACGCACGCGGGAGGAACCCCCTATCGCCCTAGACAAGACTCGAACTTGAGACCTTGCCTAGGAGGGTAAAACCTCCATACCATTAGACGGAGCTGTCTTTAAAACACAAACTTTCACTCTAAAAAGCTTCAAAAAGCTCCTTACCAAAGAGGTAATCCTAGTTTTTCAGTTTAAAAACATGAATGAATCCAACAAACTTAATATTCACCCAAAAGAATTATTCAATAGAATAAGAGATCTAAATACCGGTTCTTCACCTTTGGGTACTACCTGCATCTTGGTTTTTGGTGTCTCCACCAACAACTAGATTACTGCCTTCAACCGTGACGTTATTAGTTACTCTCCACCAGGACCCATTATTTTCGATTGCTACAAGGACGTTGTTTTCCCCAATCATCATACCTCTTGTCAGCTCCACATCTGGTCGCATAACAAGTGTCCAGAATTCAGCGTCACTAAGGGGTTGGCTGCTAGTTTCCATTTCCTAGTAAATACTTTAGGTGTAGGTCACGATGATTAGAATTACATTTAAACATTACAAGTATAATAGCTATACGTAAAGATGGAAGAAAATTAATTTAAAATTATTGGCAAATCACATCTATTGAATGATTTATTTTCATCAGAAACTAATGGCACATGTTTAATTGAATCCATTCCTATTGGTTTTATCCTCAAAACATCAACTTTTCAGGACTTTCGAATTAGAATATGTTAAACCATGATTGATTCAAACTCGAAAACAACCATGTTATGAAAACACTTTAGATTTAACATTCATTTCATAACTCAAACTCTCAAAGTGAATGTTGGAACTAAACTTTGGTCTCCAATATTTAGGTTTAATTTGGCTTCACAGAATTTGTTTGCATATTATAGATTGGCGTTTGGTCTAAACATCATCTTATAATGTATTTGAGGACATGCATCACGCACTAGGATACTTGTTAAAGTTAGATAATAATTAATCGTCCCTAACAACTTTGATATGATGATTGATAACCCCCTCGACATGATTGAAAGTACTTAAGTACCATAACCTATGCGTTTTTAAATTTCTTAACAACTTAGGGTTGTGTTCATCAAAACTCTTTTAATATCAAATCATTTAGCTTCACAATTTACATATAACCAAAGTCATGTATCAAAAACCCTAAATCGCAATTTGCAAACATGGAACCATAATCACAACTTTTTTAGGCCAAAACCCTAGCAGTAATTAAGTACTTGTCCGGTTTCTTAAACCCTTTTTCAGAATTACATACTAGTCACGTAGATTTTCATCAAAGACAATTAATATATGAAATAATGAAACGCTGAGGAACTATATGTATATCAAAAACTAGATCGAATCGCATCATTCGAAAAGACGGTTTCAATGATATGATTGACTCAAACGATTTATCAACACGAAAACAGCCATGTAAAATTTAACATATAATATACCTGTGACGAATATCTTGCTTTAACCTCGACGACCCTTTAATTTGTTGGTATACTTTCTAGGTTTAGTTTTACATACGGTTTACTTATAAGCCTCAATGTAACACAAAACAAAAACCTGATTATGTTAGGATTTAGATTTCCATATCATATGTTGTTTCCATATTAATTCAAACAAATTTCTTTTAGGCCCTTTAGCTTCCCACTAATGTTTATTTACACTTACCTTTGAGGATTTAACTTGTGTCGTTGTATTCTCGAATCTAGACTATTACCTAAGTAACATTATGCATATTATGGTTTTGCATTGTAATACTGATATTTACAAGGTTTTTTTATTTCGCCTGTGCATTTTGACGGTTTAAAAAGCTCCTAAACTGTGTTGGTTGTTGTGAGTCTCAGATCAGGGTTAAGATAATCAACAGCCTAGCTAATTACCAAATGAATGGTTACAGGATATCACTTGGAATCGTGTTATCACTTTCCAAAGTAAACTATTCGACCATATTACCTGGGTATCACGAACATCTACTTGGGATAAGACCAAATGTATGTTATTGAATTAGGCACAAATCAGTAACCCTTGCGCATCCAAGTGTTTTTGGTTTTTCTGTGTCTTCATGCAGTTTGTGATCTCCTATTTATAGGAGAATACTCAAAACCCTAGTCCAAGGACTCATAAGAGATTATAGGAGATATAATCTCTCTCATAACTGACTTCCTTGATTTAAGGAGTTAGTGGTTACATTACCATTAATTGTGGTCATTAAATGCAGTCAAAACTGCCACTTGAACCAGTCAAAGCAGTTACAAGTTAATTGAATTCATTCCAGCAAAGTTATACCTTCACTGCCCTGAATCATCAACTAGCCCACTGAAGAGCATACCCGCTGAAGGTTCAAACTGAAGAAACCCACTGATGAGTTAACCCTTTGAGGATACATCCTCTGATGGATTACTCCTTAATGGTATCCTTCAGCTTACTCACTCAGTGAGTTACAAAGCTGAAGCCATCAGTCCACTGATGAACATTCTTTAGTCCACTGATAAATATTATCAGAGACCTCTTAACTTCATCAGAAACATGAATTCCCTTTTACCACTATCTGAGTCAGGGTGTTCAGTGACCAATGAGAGTACACTCCGTACCTCCAATCTCATAACCCGGTTTGAACTGAACCTTCAATTGAACTAAATTTCCAACAAACATTCTCCATTACATATGTTTTTTTTATTAAATGCAATAATAATACCAGAAAAAAACAATTTTAGATACTATTATTAAAAAATCTTAACTGGTGAAAATTAAGAGAAATTGACGGTAAATAATGAACAAAAATTGCGGCATGTCATCACGTTTTGGACCAATTTTTAAGCATTTTTTCTAGTTGGACTTATAGTCGCGTAAATTGAAAAGAGGGAAATGTTTTAAGGCCCAAACCGCAGTTATGAAACCCTGGGCCCGATCCTGTAACGCAATTACAGATGGTTAAAAAAATTAATCGTAATTATAGACTAAAAATTACCCATTATTAAACAAATAATAATAAGTTTCTCATGCAACCCATTATTAAATGGGTAAAAGCCATAAATACTCTATGTACTCACATTTATAACTCATTATACTCTACGAATTCATAAACAGCTCATGATACACTATGAAACCGTCAATAACCAATTACCTAGTTACGTGGAATTTTGTTTTCGTTTTTTTATTTTATTCATGCCATGTCACTATTTCATAATGGAGTATAATGAGTTATAAATGTGAGTACATAGAATAGTTATGGCTTTTACCTTAAAAAATAAATAAACCCTCTTTTTCTTTTGTATTTTTGACACAAAAAAAAAATAAACCACACCCTCACCCAACTCACTAAAATTTCTTTTTTTTATAAAAAATTTTAACTTCGAAATTTTTATAAAAAAAAATTTTATACTTCAAAATAAAAAAAATTTATAAATTTTTTTATACTTCGAAATTTTTTTATAAAATTTTATAAACTTCGAAAAATTTTATACTTCTAAATAAAACAATTTAGACTTCTTTTTTTTATACTTCGAAATAAAAAAAATTCGAAGTATAAATTTTTTTTCGAAATAAAAATAAAATTTCAAAGTAAATTTCGAAGTATTTATAAAATTTTATAAAATTTTTCGAAGTATAAATATTTTTTTCGAATATTATTTTTAAATATTTTTTTCGAATATTTTAATTTTTTTTTATATATATATTTTTAAGAAAATTACACATCACCATGTACAAAGATTACACATCAACAGCTGGCAAAAAAGTCAACGGTAAAACAAAGATTACCGGTTAAAAAGAAAACAGGTACAAGTATCAGGTAAAAAAGCTGACGTGGCATACTGTGTTATGAACCATTTACAAATTACGAGTAGTAAAGTATAATGAGTCAAACATGTGAGTACATAGAGTATTTATGGCTTTTACCCTTATTGATAAGGGTTGGTGGGTTTTGAGAGGTTTAGGTTGATAGATATATTTAAAATTTATTGTTTGATACATTTTATTTGGACTCAAATAAATGTTCTAACCTACTAATATTCAAACTTCATCTACTTTGTTCGGTAGGTATTATGAAATCCGATAGAGTCAAGTACTACTTTGTGTTCACGCGTTAGAAAAGAAAAATATGGCATCATTTGTGGACCATAACAGTGAGTTGTGCCACTTTAGAAAAGACAAAATATGGCATCATTTAGGCCCCACCATAAACCAATTATTATTATGAAGTTGTTGATAAGAATTGCGCCCCTGTAAATAAAGCTTGAATTATCATTTGTGCTACCAATCTCAACTACTATATTCTGTCTCTCTCACCCTAAACTTATGGCTGAACTCATTCTTACTGCCTTGCTCCCAGTCATTTTTGAGAAGCTAACATCTGTAGCCGTGAACAAGATAACTCGATCCAAAGAAATTCATTCCAAGCTGAAGAAATGGGAGAGGTCGTTATCCCATATCCAATCGTTCCTTGAAGATGCTTCTCAGAAGGAAGTAACCCATGCAGCTGTTAGGCAGTGGCTGAATGGTCTCCAACATTTGGCTTATGACATAGACGATATTCTTGATGCTTTGGCAACAGACGCTATGCATCACGAGTTTACCAAAGAGTCTGAAGGAATCAGTAGCAAGGTAAGAAAGCTCATTCCAGCTTGTTGCACAAATTTCTCACTAAGTACTAGGATGGACGTCAAATTAAATAGTATTACCACCAGGTTGCAAGAACTTATAGACGAAAAAAATAATCTTGGTTTGATTGTGAAAGATGGCGGGCAAAATAAGAAAGAGCTTGAAACTGTTCAGATGGATTTGATAAAAGATGAAGGTCAAGTGAATGCTGCTGAACGAAAAAGGGATACGGATCATGATGGCGACACGTCCTCTAACAAGGGTCTACGGGTATATCAGCGGAGGCAAAGAAAGTTTTAAGATTTGTGTTCTTGTTATTGATTGTGAATAAGTAATATCTCATGTTTCGTTGTATAATTGGTAGAGCAACTGCTTAACAGTAATTTTGAGGGTTGTAATCGTTTCATTGGTATATATAGTAAAGTTTCAAGCTTTCTCATATATTTTTACACGCCTATTACTAATTTTGGTATTGTTAATCACTGCATTTTATTGACAGGGAAAAAAACGAGTGCGAGGTAGATAATAAACGCACAAATCTTTCAAGGCACTACAAAGATCACAAACTGCAGCCTGACTGTATCTTCCATGTGTAACGAGTTTTGGGGTGCAAGTCTGCGCAGTCTCATGTGTGCAAAAGTAATCATTATTGACCTGACCTTAAAAGTCTTGAGTAGCTCATGAATTTGATTCCTGATTGAAAGATATGGTGTTTTAGGACCTCACTGCACAGCATAACCAAAAAGGTGATACTAATTAACCACGATACAGACTAATTTAGAAGTGAAACCGCAAACATAACTACCACTCTACCAGTCACGCATGCAACGAATCATGAGATGCATCATGTCCTTCATTAAGAAACTTTCGTATTGATGCAAAGATTGAAGTTGGCTTATCAGCCACATCAGGCTATAAATTTTGAGTTTGTAATACCAAAAAGTCTATCGGTTACCTTATAAGCATTCGGGTGTCATTGACATTCAAGTAATACCAAAAAGGCTATAAATTTGAGGTTTATGAGATATATATGCTTTACACAAGTAACAAGTGTTTATAAATGGAAAAATATCAGTAACAAAAGTTACAAGTATAAAAATAAGAAAATCTTAGCTTATATAATACTGTAACAAAAGTTCAAGTTGAATATTATATTGCCATTTAGAACCTACAAGCCATGCAGCATATATAGTTGACTATTCATTGACCAAAATATTTTAACTTAAGCAAAGACTTGACACTATTGCAAAAAGCTATTTGAATAACTTGTTGCATTGTAAGCCAAGCTTGATTAAAGACACTATGCAGATTAAGTTTTACTTGTTGATTAATTTTTCACTTTAGTCCTGAACATATTTTTATATATAATTATTCATGCAAAGCTTTTGAAAATCTTTTATTCATTATAGTGGTTTCATAAAAATAGCTTTTTGGAAGATAAAAGTTATTGAAATGTTGAGGTGGCAAAAAAAAGTCATTATATATAGCTTCATGCATTGCTCATGCTCGAACTATAACTAACTTTTGAAAACAATAACTGATTTACCCTCCACCATTCTCACATATCATTTACCTTTCAAAACAAAAAATCAAGAAAACAATGGCAACAAATAAGCAAGAAAGTGACGTGTTATTCTGGGAACTCCTGCTTTCAGATGAAGACGTTGAGTTACAAGGGGACAAAATCATTCGTGGAGACAGTAATGTAGTTATCGGGTTCAGAGATGATAACGGGTTTTGGAGGAGAGTCGAAGATGAAGTGAAAGTGGTTTTTCAAACTCCAGACTTGAACAAAGAACCGCCAGATGATGATCAAGAAGAAATAACAAGAAAAAGAGGTCGAGATGATGACAGTACTGCTACAAATGAATTTCCAAACAAACATCCTGCCGTTACACCTACAAATGTCGAGAGCAGTGGCGCCAAAAACAAAACGGGGGTGGTGGTGTCCCAAGAAGGTGATCAAGAACAAAGCTAAGGTCCGATAAATCAGTTTTACAGCAATTTTTGTAATACGTCTCATTGTGGTGAATATTAGATTGTTTTCTCTGTGACTTGGTGGTAGTAAATGACTAAATGTAGCAGTTAGTGTAAACATTTGAATTTGATTTGGTTATTTGTAATTGTGATCTATCTCTTGATGAATGTTTTCGGAAATGATACCATTTTTTCTACGTTGAGCCGATATTATTGTATATAACTTGTTGTTTTAGCTTTCAAAATACTACTCTATGAAGTAGTTAGTAAATGGTTAAAAGCAGTCCTACAGTAACTCCGTTAATGAAGCAATGAAGCGTAGGCACAAAATAAAATATAAACCTCAGTATTGTTTAAAGCTAGGATAACAGATCTGCGTTTTGCTGCAGTCTCTAAAGTTACAAAAATGAAATGATGACTGAATAAAAATTACGAGTAACGCTGACCACATGCAAGTCCAAACCAATAATGTATACGAGTTACGGAGTATATGTTGCTGATGTTGTTACATTCTAATATAAAGATCTGTTGTCATTATTCATTAGTTGCATGAATCATCAATAATCATTCGGGGTACCTGCATAGATTGTATATTAATTAGACGTGCAATAGGAACACTGGAACACGCTTGTTTGTCAATTAGACATGATAACTGATATGTGACTTATTTGAAATACTACCTTGTAAGCTACTGTTTTATGCCTGCGGCGATCATTATTTTTCTCTTTTTTCATTTGTTGCTGCATCAGTCGTTATATTCGTCTTTGTTTCTGGTTCTTATACATCTTTCAGTGGTCATTATTTAGTACTTTATCAGTAAAAAAAATCTTATATCTTGTTGATTTGAACACAGTTATATCACCAAAAAAATGGAGCTTAATCTCAGCACTTATATGTGGTTTCAGTTTGGATTTACCTGAACATGTCCTATGTAACCTGTTAGCATTACATAAGTCAAGCAGAATCCAATATATGAATATATAAACACGGCATAATTTTATATTAAAAGTTAGATTTATTTTTTAACCTTTTTTTATTCCGTAAAGTTTTCTTGCCAAGGTTGGTTTGTTTAATAGTTGAATCCAAAGATTTATAGGCGAACTCTCTCCGTGAGATTCTCCTAAGTAATGTAAATCTCAAAATTCCATATACGAGTCAAGATTTCTCATCTCTGTGTTGAAGAGAAGCTTGCTGGTTTACCCGTTTGTGTTGAATACAAGCTTGCAGTTGTCATTAAGTAGACCACATAAATCATATCGTTTGTTCAATAAAATCAGTATGGCAGTCTGTTGGGCCTGATGTTGTGTGACTGTTTTGGGTGTTGCTAACTGATCCCACTTTACATGTTCTTCACTATTAGAGCATAGCTTTTATTAGCGCATCTGGTAAAAAAAATTGATAGATAAAAGTTATCATTTGGGCAATTAATGACATAGATTTCCTTTTTCAGTGTATAATTAACCGAACAGATTATAAAGAATGAACATCTTTGCCACCCAATAAATCTCTGTTTCATTAATCTCAGTTACCAGAGAGTACACGCGATCGCCTCCGTACCTCCAATCTCATAACCCGGTTTGAACTGAACCTTCAATTGAACTAAATTTCCAACAAACATTCTCCATTACATATGTTTTTTTTATTAAATGCAATAATAATACCAGAAAAAAACAATTTTAGATACTATTATTAAAAAATCTTAACTGGTGAAAATTAAGAGAAATTGACGGTAAATAATGAACAAAAATTGCGGCATGTCATCACGTTTTGGACCAATTTTTAAGCATTTTTTCTAGTTGGACTTATAGTCGCGTAAATTGCAAAGAGGGAAATGTTTTAAGGCCCAAACCGCAGTTATGAAACCCTGGGCCCGATCCTGTAACGCAATTACAGATGGTTAAAAAAATTAATCGTAATTATAGACTAAAAATTACCCATTATTAAACAAATAATAATAAGTTTCTCATGCAACCCATTATTAAATCACACCAACAACGAGCCATGCATGCAACTTATATAAACATTGACCGTTATCAAACTCTTAACAAAAAATTGAAAATTATCATCCTAACTTCTCAAACTTTAGAAATAAAGAACCATCATTATTAAAACCCCATTTATCCCTTTCAAGAAATAGAAATAATAATGTCAAGAAATCAAGAAAGAATGACGAGAAAACAAGAAAGCGATGCATTGTTTTGGAAACTACTTGTTTCAAACGAAGATTACGAACTCAAAAGCGATAAAATAATCAATGGAGATAATGTTGTAGTTGCTTTAATAGACGAAAACGGGTATTGGAAGATGAAAGAAGATGGCGATGATGCGGTTGTTGGGACCGGATTTGGAAGCGGTGTTGGTGTACCAGGTCCTGTAGTTGATTCAGATGTGATTGGGGTTGGAAATAGTAATCTTGAAAATGCGGTTGGAGTAAACCCGAGTGATCTAGAAAATGTAGCACCCTTAGTTCATGTTGGGGTTGGAAGTAGTATTAATCTTGGCTCGGTTGAAGAATTTGAAGGTGTGACACTAGTTGAAAAGGCTGCTGATTTGGTGCAGATTGAAGAAAGTAAGAAAGAGCTTGGAACTGAGATGGATTCGATAAAAGATGATGGTCAAGTGAATGCTGAACGAAAGAGGGATGCGAATCATGTTGAAAATGACCCAAATGCTGATGGTGGAGCCGTTAACAATCTGAAAAACGCCCAAGATGATGAAAACAATGGCGAGTTAGGAGGTAAAAAAGATGATGGTGAAGTCGCTAAAAATCTGGAAAATGCAAAAGATGGTGGAAACGATGTTGATGTACATGTTGGTGATCTTGAAAACATTGACGGTGAGAAAACAATGGAAAAGGCTGCTGATTCGGTAAAGATTGAAGAAAATAAGAAAGAGCTTGAAACTGATCAGATGGATTTGATAAAAGATGAAGGTCAAGTGAATGCTGCTGAACGAAAAAGGGATACGGATCATGATGGCGACACGTCCTCTAACAAGGGTCTACGGGTATATCAGCGGAGGCAAAGAAAGTTTTAAGATTTGTGTTCTTGTTATTGATTGTGAATAAGTAATATCTCATGTTTCGTTGTATAATTGGTAGAGCAACTGCTTAACAGTAATTTTGAGGGTTGTAATCGTTTCATTGGTATAGTAAAGTTTCAAGCTTTCTCATATATTTTTACACGCCTATTACTAATTTTGGTATTGTTAATCACTGCATTTTATTGACAGGGAAAAAAACGAGTGCGAGGTAGATAATAAACGCACAAATCTTTCAAGGCACTACAAAGATCACAAACTGCAGCCTGACTGTATCTTCCATGTGTAACAAGTTTTGGGGTGCAAGTCTGCGCAGTCTCATGTGTGCAAAAGTAATCATTATTGACCTGACCTTAAAAGTCTTGAGTAGCTCATGAATTTGATTCCTGATTGAAAGATATGGTGTTTTAGGACCTCACTGCACAGCATAACCAAAAAGGTGATACTAATTAACCACGATACAGACTAATTTAGAAGTGAAACCGCAAACATAACTACCACTCTACCAGTCACGCATGCAACGAATCATGAGCAAGGTCAAAATAAACAAATAACCAATGAGATGCATCATGTCCATCATTAAGAAACTTTCGTATTGATGCAAAGATTGAAGTTGGCTTATCAGGCTATAAATTTTGAGTTTGTAATACCAAAAAGTCTATCGGTTACCTTATAAGCATTCGGGTGTCGTTGACATTCAAGTAATACCAAAAAGGCTATAAATTTGAGGTTATATGAGATATATATGCTTTACACAAGTAACAAGTGTTTATAAATGGAAAAATATCAGTAATTTTATCTGAATTTTTGTTATAATCAGTTTTGATGTTTTTGTGAATATAGACTTTCAAAAAAATGTTCTTTTGTGAACATAAATTACTTAAAATATATAAAAATAAGAAAATCTTAGCTTATATAATACTGTAACAAAAGTTCAAGTTGAATATTATATTGCCATTTAGAACCTACAAGCCATGCACGTTCTCTAAAAGGTTTTCCTTGGCCTTCATGTCGTGTGAACATCAAACTCTCCTGACTGTCCACTGGTATTTCCTTCTTACTTTTAAGTCTTTCTTCAAATGTCTTCAATCTTCCGATTGCTTCGTCTACTGACATCTCGTCTAAATCTGAGTATTGTTAAATAGATGCAACAATCTGAAGGAATTTGTCGGGTACGGCATTTAATAATTTTCGTACGACAACGGAATCTTCGTATGTCAATCCATGGCTTGCTGCTTTATTAACAATACTTGTTAACTTTGTAGTGAATGAATCCACTGATTCATTTTCTTTCATTTGTAACATCTCAAATTCTGATTTGAGTGTTTGTTGTTTGGCCTGTTGGACACGGTTTTTTCCTACCTGTCTTTTCTTCAAAGCATCCCAAACTTCCTTTGCAGTCTTGTACTTTGAAATAAGTAGCAACTGTTCTTCTGGTAATGATTGATAGATGTAGGCGATAGCGGTTTTATCTTTCTTTGTATCAACCTCAGTTGTTAAATTCGGTTCGATCATTTCCCAAAGTCCATTTGCTTCTAAAATAACTTGCATTCGTATTGCCCAAGTTAAGTAATTCGAGGGTTTTAACATCAGACATTGGAATTGAGGTGTACTAGTAGTACTTACTTCTTTCTTTGAACTATCTCCACTTTCTTTTGTCATATCTCTAGGATATTGACTAAATCTCCAAATGAAATATTTTAACATAAAGTGTTAAAAAATATTTTAACATAGTTCATTTTTTTATCAATTATATATTACTAAAAACATAGCTATACTAACAAATCAAACTATAAACATCATCAAAGTCACAACTTTTTCACATGGGTCATCTTAAAAACTAAGTACGTCAAATGGTGTTCATTAAAAAGTAATAACTTATCAAGACTAAAGTGGGTTCAAAGCGACTAAATAGAATCTTTATCACAAAAGATGAACATACATATTAAGATTTTAAAATGGGGATTTTCTTGTATCACTAAATCTGATGGGAATTAAAGATTCGTGGGATGAAGAAAACACTACCTTCGTTCTTTTATATACATCTTATTCAGTTGAACGCCAATGACGCCATGAAAACCCGGATCCCAAATTCTTCTTATGGTTTAGCATATGTTGGGTTCTCCTTTTTTGTCCAACAATGATGATCGGTTTAATGATGATTTGATTTGTTGGCGATGACGATCGATGTATCAGATAATTATATAACAGTGGTGATGATTTTTGGAAACTTTATTTATAATTATTCGGATGCAATACTATTTAGAATCAAATAAGGAATGTTAGGTTTTTTTTTCTCACATCACAACACTATCAGTTGCTCCTTTAATTCTTTATTTACAAAATAGTCAGGAAAGTTTTTTTCTTCACATTAGACACTAATCTTTATAAAGTTACTTTCACCTTTTCTAAGTTTTTTTTCTTTATGTTTTTAACACTTATACTTTTTATAGGATAATTATGCATTCAATCAATCATAATTATCCCATAATTATGCATTCAATCAATCATAATTGTCCCCTAATTTGGCTCCACGATTATTGCCTCTATTTATTTCATTTCCTTATTTATTGAGCCCCTCTTTCCTATATATAGAGGCTCCCTTTTGTATTGAAAAAATAAGAAAATATAATCAATCAAAAAACAAAACCTATAACAATTTTGTTATGGTATCAGAGCGGTCTTCGTGAAGATCCTCCGACCAAAACCAAACCCTACCTATGGTTGGCGATAGTGGAAAATCAGCAGACAAAACCAAAGAAGGAGGAATCGACCATGATTCTCCATACTATCTCCATCCCTCTGATTACCCTAAGTCAGGAAAGGGTCGTGAATCGGAGCACAGCAGCAAATCAGTGAAATTGCTCAAACTTGTGGAAATGATGGGCACAACAGGATGGTTGCTTTGAACTCATGGTTACCAGATTGGTGGCCGGGAAAGGCAAGCAAGTTATGGCCAAGTGTCGGAAGCTTGTGTTGAAGCAGAAAAGAGCCTTATTGCGGGTTTTTTTAAGCGACTTTCAATATCAAACAATTCTTGTAATTCTTCGAAAACAAAGAAGGTGCGAATGGAGAAGAAAGTGGACCCAAGGCCAACCATAGAAGGGTAACATGATATAGAAGGTAGAGTAAGTGGACTATTTGACTCGGGCACAACCGAGCATATTACTCATAATGATTCCTTACTTAAAAATAAAAGAAAAAGAGGTTACGAGCAACCAGTAACCATACCAAATGGTGAAGCTGTACCAGTAGAAGGAAGAGGAGAATGTGCTCTTCCAAGTGGGGCAATTATTAAAGATGTCCTTCATGTCCCAAAATTTAAATGCAATTTGCTTTCTGTTAGTAGATTGTCTAAGGAACTTCAATGTGCTGTTACATTTTTTCCTGAATTTTGTATCATGCAAGACTTGTATTCGAGGACATTGATTGGAGCGGGTGATTGCGAAGATGGTCTGTACAAGATGGGGATGTTTGAAAATAATCGGCATGCTATGATGACTACACAAAGTATGTGGCACAAAAGATTAGGTCACCCATCGAGTTCTAGATTATATCATTTGGATTTTTTTTAAAACACTTCTTTGGATTCTAAGTTTTTTTGTGATTCTTGTGTTAAAGCTAAGTTTACGAGATTGCCATTTCAATTAGTGCTAACTAATACAAATGCTTGTTTTCGAACTTAATTACATTGTGAACATATGGGGTAGGAAAATATCGCTCGCCTTCTCTACACGGTGCACAAACTATTTTTTTAACAATTGTTGTGATTTTTAGCCGATCCGTGTGGGTTTCTTCTCGAGCACAACGGATCAAAGCTTAGCATTTGCCTCGTTGACTTTCACAAAATGGTTAAAGTCCAGTTTGAGAAAAATATCAAAAGAATAAGATGTGACAATGGTGGGGAATTTGTTTCAAACAAAATGATTGATTTTTATGCAAGGGAAGGGATTGTGCTTGAAACTTCGGCACATCACCCAACAGAATGGTTATTGTAGTGGAACGTAAAACACCGGCACCATGCTTAGAACACACGCGCCTTGAAATTCGAGGCCAATTTACCTACAAGATTTTAGGGAGAATGTGTTTTAACGGCAGCACATGTTATAAACCGTTTGCCGTCTGAAGTGATTGAGAACAAAACGCCCTATGAAATCTTACACAACTCAAAACCCAACTATGATCACATGAAGGTTTTCGGTTGTTTAGCTTATTATCGGAGCGTTGAGACCAAAGGAGACAAGTTTGAAGTAAGGGGGAGACCGGGGGTTTTCCTTGGGTATCCACCCGGAACCAAAAGGTACAAAGTTCTTACATCTCCAACATAGAAAAATGGTGACCTCTAGAGATGTCAAATTTTTAGAAAATATTTTCCCTTTTGCTCGAAGCATTACTGAGGAAGAGGAGATTTTTGTTTTCCCTCAAAAATGGGATGATGAAAATGATCTAGACAATAATGGGCTGAACCAAACACGGCCCAATGATGATATTGATGAACACCCTTCTTTTTTTGGTACCGAACCGCAAAAAACCCATAATGGACCAAATGAAGAAACAAATGAGCCTGCCGTGTCAGGTCCAAACCAAGACAAAGAACCTCATCTCGTTTGTGATGATCAAAATGAGGACAAGTGTTTTGAAACCATTAGTGAAACACATGCATGGGCCCACAGTTTTGAAATGCAAGACCGACCACGAAAGCAATCACGACTGCACTTTTAGATGGTTTTGAAGTTAACCTCCCCTCATCATTAGACCATACGCAATCATCGCTCCATCAAGGCTCCTCCACGGTAAATCCTTCGTAGCACATCGCTCCATCAAGGCCCACAGTTTGAACAGCAAAAGAACCTACACGAAGCAAATCACGACCTGCACGACTTGATGGTTTTGAAGTCAACCTACCCCCATCATTAGACCATACGCAATCATCGCTCCATCAAGGCTCCTCCACGGTACATCCCTTAGCACATTTTATTTCCTATGATAACTTTACTAACACTCATAAAGCCTTCTTGACGGCCATACCCAAATAATGAGTAAAACTTCAATGCAAGCAGTGATAGGATGTCAGGTGGATAGAAGCCAAGAAGCAAGAGAAGCAAGCTCTTGAATGAAAATAAGACTTGACTTAGGAAGAAACCTTTTCCAAAAGGAAAGCGGCGATTGATTCGAAATTGGTTCTACAAAATCACGTACATGCAGAATGGAGATGTTGAGCGATACAAGGAACGCCTTGTAGCTAAAGGCTGAACACAGATGAAGGAGTTGATTCCATGAAACCTTCGCTCCTGTTGCCCAAAGCTAAGTGACATGCGCACCCTAGTGACCGTCGCTGTAAAGCGTAATTGGCATATTCACCAACTTGATGTAAACAATGCTTTTTTGCATGGCGACTTGAATGAGGATGTTTACATGAAGCTTCCGGAAGGCTTTGGTAAGCAAGATGACAATCGGGTTTGCAAACTCAAGAAGTCCTTGTACGGCCTCAAACAAGCTTCAAGAAATTGGTACCAAAAATTCACGCATTCCTTATTAGTATGTTGGTTTTAAAACAGAGCCACGATGATCATTTCTCTATTCATTTTCAAAGGAAAAGACGCCTTCGTTGTTGCTGACTTATTTATGTGAATGACGTTGTGTGCTTGTTGAAATTGACCACACAACCTACAGTACCAAGGGATTCCTGGATAAGCGATTTAGCATCAAAGATCTTGGCCCCTTGAAATATTTTCTAGGCATCGAGGTCGCTAAAACAAAGGAAGGTATGGTGTTAAGTCAACGCAAATACACATTGGACATTCTTGAAGATGTTGGCATGGACAGGCTGTTTGTTAGACCGAGAGTTACTTCCCCATGGAAAAGATTTAAAACTTGACAAAGTGTGACAAAGCAGCCTTGTGTCGATGGTAATCAATACGTCGATTGATCGGCAAGCTTCTTTATTTGACAAGGCTACGCGAGCCTGACATAAATCTTTTACGGTCAACATCATTGAGTCAATTCGTCAGTGATCCTCGACAACCTCAATATGGAATGTTGCCAATGTGTCTTGTGTTATTTGAACGGGACTCCGGGACAAGGAATACTCATTCCTAGTGATGGCGGAAACTATCTTTGGCTTATGTGATTCTGGATTGGTTACGGGTGTCAAAGACTCGGCGTTCCAAGAACACGTTATCTGCTTCTACAATTGGAGGAGCTCCTGTTTCCTGGAACGACAAAAAAAGCAAATAGTCCCGTAGTTTCCTAACTCTCGACAAGAAGCTGAATATCGGGGCCCTGTCTAATGGTGTTAGTGATAATCTTGTGGATGAGGTGGCTTTTAGGTGATTGACATGGCCCCCGTCGGACCAATGATTATTTTGTGACATCAAGCTGCCGTCACATAGCAAACAAACCCAGTCTTCCATTGTTACGCACTTAACACGTTGAATTGGATTGCTACTTTGTGCGAAAGAGTTGATCTATGGAAATTTGTCCATGCCCATAGCTACAAAGATCAAATCGCTGACGTTCTTACGAAAGCTTTAGGAGGGCCAACTCTTCGTTTTCTACTGTACAAGTTGGGTGCTCGGAATCTTCACGCTCCAACTTGAGGGGGAGTATAGGATAATTATGCATTCAATCAATCATAATTATCCCATAATTATGCATTCAATCAATCATAATTATCCCCTAATTTTGCTCCACGATTATTGCCTCTATTTATTTCATTTCCTTATTTATTGAGCCCCTCTTTCCTATATATAGAGGCTCCCTTTTGTATTGAAAAAATAAGAAAATATAATCAATCAAAAAACAAAACCTATATCAATTTTGTTACTTTTATGTTTAAATTTCTTTCTTTCATTATATAAAAACCTATGGTTATTTTTTTTTGCCAATTTTAGGAATATTTTGCCTTTTTTAATTGAATGATTTGATTTTTTTGAAATGCGATTTCCCCATTTGACGTTTTCCTTTACTAAGTAAAAGATTCAAATGGTCTTGCTTCTTCTTCAAACTTTTTCTCCCAGGTCGCTGTTCAATAGGTCTGGCAAACTGAACAATGATATCTTGAGGATTCTCAATTGCGGCTATCACCCTAGCAGCCATCTCAAGCTTTTCCGATGTTGTTCCAAGGTTGGAAAGGTACATTTCTGAAAACAGATAAAAAAAAACACAACACAAACATCACCAACTATAATGGATAGATAGCAATAAATTTGCTAACCGCACTAGGCATTATACAAACAAACAAAGAGTAGATTAAATGTTACAGCATCCTATAAAACATACATAGCCGCTAATATAATTAGACATAATCAATCAAGTTACTTAAAGACTAAAAGAATCATAATCAACTTTCAGAGCCATTTGATTTCACAAACAACGGCAATATTTACAATGACAAGCTCTCATAAAACCCAAATCTTAAAAAGCGTAAAGCGCCCCGTGGTAACGGGGCATAGAGCGAACGCCTCGTGTAGGTGGGGCGCATTGTTAAAAGTACACAAATTCTACTTAAACTTCATACAAAAGAAACACATTAAAAACAATAATAACCAAACTTTCTTATAGGTGACCTTATGACCTATACCTTGTCGTCTCAGCCGCTTGCTTTTTCAAACACAACACATTCCTTGAATCCTTGACCAACATTACACGACCAACAAAATCTTAAAAGCTCCGTATTCATTTGCACTTGAGGGATGTTTGTTAAATTTGATGAGCTTATAAGCTAAATGAAAAACTGAAAAGGCAAAAGCTCATTTTTTTGTGTGGCCAACTTGTGATCTTATCAACTAGAGCTTATAGTTAATTTGAGAAACTCTTGAGCCACAAAAGATGAGCTTTTCAATAAACCACGCAAATAAGCTTAAACAAACACCTCCATATGCACAAAATTAAAATAAGCAAATCATTATAACTAAAAACGCGAATTCTACTAAATAAACTAAAATCTGTGTATAACAGAATAATATAACAAATCACTAAATCAAGCATTTTCACATATATGCAAAAAAACAAGTAAATTAGAAACAAACATATAAGCTTAATTAGGATCGAGGTGTTTGTGTAAGCCTATTTGTGGGCTAATTAGCTTATGTGAATTCAGCTTATTTCATATGCGCCTATATCAAAACTTGTGGACTTGTATAAGTGTGGAAACAAGAAAAAAAAACTAGGCTTATGAAATATAAGCTGAAATCTCATAACATCACAAATCAGGTTAAAGAAACAAAACATTTTCACACAATAAATCTAAACAACAATTCAACTAAAATGTAAAAAGCATTTACACATAACAACAAGTATTTATATACTACAAGATAAGAAAAATATAAAAAAAAGGGTACCATCTTGACAGCGTTCGAGGACATAACGTTTCATTTGGAAGTTTCTGGTACTCTGCGCCATGATTGGTTACTTACTTTCTTTTGCGAATGTGATAATAACAAGAACAAGTTTTGTTTGGGTTTCAGGGGCCGTTGGAGGAAAGCGTATAAAAAAACTAGGTTACCTACAAAACTATATAAATACAGAAACCCTATGAATCATGGGCTTTTCTTTGACTGGGTTGAGATGAAGCAAACTTTTGTAATGCATGCCATTTTTGTTATAGTTAATATAGGTTGGGTTTGCTTTTAAATTGCATGTCTGATACGAGATGCTCGAGTCGAACATGGACCGACCTCAATTCAAAGACGTGCATCAAGATTCAAGACCATGTTTATGGTTATTGACAGGGCTGTCTTTGAGGGTGTGCGGGGTGGGTGACCGCACAGGGCCTAGAGATTAAAAATTTATCCTAAATTTGTCCCCTTAATAATATGTTAAACATTTAGGTAACCAATTTTCATTATATCTTATAAACAATGACATTTTATATACAATATTTCTTCTCAAAATGTCTCATTATGTTATTTCGCCTGGGCCTTTAAAAATTTCAGAAATTTAAAGACGGCCCTGATTATTGAGCAACTGATATGACCATACATATGATCCATTTAATTAGAAGCACAAATAGTACTCCCATGCACACGTTTAGTTAACTGTCTACCCATGTTGATATTATTGGATAGCATGTATATTTCTTTGCCTATTTAAATGTATTTGTTCATGGAATGAATCAAGAAGAAAAGTATTATAAAGTCTAGTTTCTCTCTATTGTTATTGGAGTCTTGCCCGCTCAAAGAGCCTTATCCTCTTGGTTTCTTATCTTGTTCTTGAGAGATTGACCATCTCAAACCGGTCTATAACAATGTCATTTTTACTTGTACGTAAGGATCTTCTATAAATACAAATTCTTGAAATACTTTTTATAAAGTTTACTACTATCATAAACTTTCAAAGTCGATAAGATGGTGTAGTGGTGATCAAATTTACCTTCTCCATATCAGCATTTATTCATTCATCAAATCAACCAGTGAACAATCGTGGTGGTGACAACCAAACTAACCACACAAACGTACCCTCACAATAAACACACACAAAGAAAAATGATTTGGTCATCGAGATGACCAAATGTTCTCAAATCTGGTTCATAACGCGTCGTGTTGGGGGGAGTGGGGTGGTAATGATTACACATGGTAAGGGGTTGATCATGCGTTGTTTAGACCTTTATTACGTCTGGTCTAAGTAAACCCAATTTATCGTTTTATCATGTTTAATTTTTCATAAGATGAAAGAAAAGTATGGTGCGAGTGGGTAGTCTCCCTCCTTAGTTAACCCTCTTGAACTCTAGAATCCATATGCCATGGACTTTCATTCAAGATGCTCTTAATTCCATTAAGTTCGCCTAAGCTCTTTAA
This sequence comes from Tanacetum coccineum, assembly GCA_026074375.1. Classification (NCBI taxonomy): domain Eukaryota; kingdom Viridiplantae; phylum Streptophyta; class Magnoliopsida; order Asterales; family Asteraceae; genus Tanacetum; species Tanacetum coccineum. The sequence goes on along the minus strand of BQNB010000902.1, from coordinate 22,615 downwards.
TGATGCTAATCTAAGCTTGAATCGAAAAAGATTAAGATAAACTCATTGGTTATATAAATTGTTTTCTATTCACAAGCTGAAATAAACGGGTAAACGTATACGGTCTTTCTGTTCAGGTTACCATATAGGATATCTCCGTGATCGTTTCCTATTAATCTTCCTGCCACTGCCAAGATATCTCCGTGATTATAAAGTTTTGCATCAAATTTGTAATTTGGAATACGGTTCTGCATAAATGGAACTTCAGCAACTTTGTTAGAGTGATCGAAATAAGATATTATAACTTATAGGGCCCAAACATTAGAACTAAAAAACTGTTCTTTATATGTTCCGTTCATGCGATCTTTTATACTATCAACAATGTATAGTACGTATCAAATAGCATCTCTAATGCAAATTAAAAAAAAAACTTTTTTTCTTTATCATATACTTGAGGTTTTTTAAGCTTTTGGATTTGCTCAGGTATGACTTTGTTCTCAGTTATATTTTCTTTTCATTTTAACCTTTCAACTTTGTTGTATTTGAAGACTATAGATCGAGTATTAACAATCCATCATTTCTTCTGTCTTCGTCATTGTTGTTAACACGCTATATGATATTGAAATTTATATCCTTTACTTCCTCATGAGATAACTTTAGCTATGATACCGGACATGAATGCTTTACAAAGTCACATACTATTATTCCATGCATATAGTAAGATTTCGATGCATAGCATCCGAGCATGAATTAACATATGATTAGCATTCATATGTTTTAACCATTTCTATCTCAATTGCCGCTTTCGATTGGTATGGGTTGTGTTTCATGTCAAGGGCATCCGTGCCACGAAATTGAGCAAAAAGACAAATGAGGAAGAAATTGGTCGACATGGTGCAACAAGTTGAGATCGAGCCGTTTATAGATTTTTTCTTACTGCAGGCATAATTAATAGCCTTGTCAACGATTAAAGCATACTATGATACTAGGAAGGGCTGTTCAACATGTGCCCTTGACACAAAACATATGAAGTTACAAGTTACTGAAATCAAATTGGTCTATTGACAGCATTTGTTACCCTAGTTTTTAGTTGGAGCTTAGTCTTTAAAACACAAACTTTCACTCTAAAAATCTTCAAAAAGCTCCTTACCAAAGAGGTAATCCTAGTTTTTCAGTTTAAAAACATGAATGAATCCAACAAACTTAATATTCACCCAAAAGAATTATTCAATAGAATAAGAGATCTAAATACCGGTTCTTCACCTTTGGGTACCACCTGCATCTTGGTTTTTGGTGTCTCCACCAACAACTAGATTACTGCCTTCAACCGTGACGTTATTAGTTACTCTCCACCAGGACCCATTATTTTCGATTGCTACAAGGACGTTGTTTTCCCCAATCATCATACCTCTTGTCAGCTCCACATCTG